>CM034467.1:28156437-28187975 GCA_019925255.1 Litchi chinensis
ACATGGGCAATGATGGGTAAAGAATTTTTTTTTTTCATTTTCTATTCTACCAAATTATCCATCTTCCAAAGGCAACGTTAGTATATTACGACACCCTATTATCAATGAAATCAGTGGATATTTAAATGTATGGGACTGGTTTTCCAATTCCATATTTCATACCAAACATCGGATTGGACTAGAAATTATTCAATCCTAATTCAATCCTATGTGCCAAATTTACCCTGAGAAACAAATTGATCGCTTCAGCATTATATATACAATCATACAAAGTATAATATTAAAAGTGCACATTGAAATGATGAAAATATTCAGCGAGTAGAATAATCCACATAATCCAAATTTGTTATTAATTTAAACAGGAACCTATGATAGGCGATTTTAAATACATAACACATATATGCGGCATCAGATGTGATACACTCATTGTCATCATGGACAAAGTGAACAAATATTTATGACTGTTTTGAAAATTCGTCACCGAACGTCGACATATTAAAAGAACGATCATAAATTAATAAATGTTATAAAACTCTCATTTCGTTGTAGTGGCAAATCAAATAAAAAGATGTCTATTTTATTTCTTACCGATCAAGAAGCAACGAAAGCAACTGTAGAAATTGAGTATTCACATTCAATAATATTGGATTATCGTCAGTGTCGTGTTAGGATTATATAGTACGAGGGTCGAGCTCCGTGCAGCGATTATATTAAAATATGTTTAGGAGTGAGTATTTTTATTTAATCTCATATATTTAGGTTTTGAAGAGTGAAAAATATAACATACATTACCTTTAATAAGAGTGATTAAGTATGTATACCTACAAACAAAAAATATCTCCTAACTTTTTGTTTTTCCTAAACTTTTTATAAAATAAATTTAAATTTGAGTAATGCATGAGAATAAAAAAATGTAACAATTATGACCATCAATTATTTTTTTATATGCATCATTAGATTATAAACAGATTAAAAAAAATGGAGAGTTAAAAAAAAAAAGAAAAGAATCCTAACTCTTTACTCATCCTTATTTTATTAAAATCCAAATTTAATATGAAGCTTCTTTTAATAAAAATTGTTATATTTTAATAATAAGATTAATTATTTAGATCCAACGTGTTATAGATAATCTATCTCGATAAGATTAAAAAAATTATATATAGCCATTAGATAATGAAAATTGAGAATTTATGTGTTCCTTGAATGTAGAAGTCAGACCAGTTGTCAATCGACTTAAAAATCTTGTGTTTTATTAATTTTTCACATAGAGTTTGGTTTTTGAAAAATTGTACTAAAAAGTGTTTGATTTACTGTGGGAGGCACAGAAAACGAAATCCGTGGAACACAAACAATTTTTTTTTTTTTGTCCTTTCCTGTCGGTCAACATTTACCACTACTTTAGGAAGGTTACGTATACCTTTTATGTTTGCAATGCGAAATTTGTTCTCATCCTCTTGTACCCGTGTTTCTTGTAATTCTTTGTAATAAACGTAAACTCAATTGTTATTATTTATTTATTATTGAAAGCCAACACAGATATAAGATATCAGTCGGAATCGATCGTAATCAAATATTATTTATACAAATCATATAATATGTTAATATATGTTTATTCCCATAAAGTAGCCATAATTAATCCTATAATAAGAAAGAAAATTATTTACACAAATTATAACATGTATTTAATAAAAGCTAAATTCCCAACATTCTTAAATGATGAAAAGGTACAACTACTTATATTAAAATATGATATTAAATCCTATTTTTCATTAGGGAATGCTAACTACACAAATTCCCAAACCAAATAAAACACAATTCTATTTCTATGATAAGAATCGGAAGTTTTGCCATTTTTCCTTTCTTCTTCTCTTACCAGCTATTGAAACTTGTATAATTATGATAATATTTTGGCAAATATGAAAAAATTTTCAATAAATTAAAGGATTAATTTGATACACAAAACTACAAAAGTAGAGAGATATGACTTTATGATCCAAAGGATATTGTTCGATAAATTTCAATTCCTTTTTTCTTTTCTTCTCCTCTTACCAGCTTTTGAAATTTGCAATTTTTTTTGTTAAATTAAAGGATTAATTTGATGCACAAAATTATAAAAGCAGAGAGATGAGACTTTATGACCAAATGATATTGTCTGATCGAGAGGGTCTGGTACATTCTTGGTCCCATTTTCACTGTTGGTAATTGCAATTTACAGGACACTCAATAATAAAGTGATTTGAAAATTAAAAAAAGAAAACGAGGTTTAAACGCAATCATTTGTTTGAATTATTAAAGGTAAACACTCCGTCATTAAAAACACACGAGTCACATGCCATTAATTCCTTATTACAGTCTCATTAGTCGGTATCCATGCTGTACCAGTAATTTTTATGTTCCCCAGTCTTTACATCTAAACAAAGGGAAATTATTATTTTTCGCCTGATATTTACAAATACATTGTTTTAACCACTGATTTATTAGTATTCTTCATTCTATTCCCTTCAATCAACTTAAGGTTAAAGACGATATTAAAACTATTTTACCCTTTACAATTTTAATAAAACAACTAAACATAAAAAGGATTAACATCAAAATTAGAAAAAGAAAAAAAAAAAAAAAAGGTGACATGACACGTGGCATGATTAACTCCTCACCTTTATCATCTCACATCTCATTCTCACCTCATAATATGAGAGAAAATTACTTACGTAAATTACAACATACATTTGATAAAAGTTAAATTCCAAACATTCTTAAACGATGGAAAGTATACAACTAACTCTATTAAAATGTGATATTAAGATCCTATTTTTTGTGAGGAATATTAACTACATAAGTTCCCAAATCAAAATAAAACATAGTTATATGTTCAAAAAATGAAAATAAAACATAGTTATATTTCTCTGATAATGATTGGAAGATTTTCTTTTTTCTTTTCTTCTCCACTTATCAGCTTTTGGAATTTGTATAATTATAATAATATCTTTCGCAAATATAAACAATTTTTCATTAAATTAAAGGATTAATTTGATACACAAAAGTAGGGAGATACGACTTTATGACGAAATGACATTGTGTGATAGAGAGGGTCTAATGCCTTCTTGGCCCCGTTTTCACTATTGGTATTTCCAAGACATAGAACACTCCATGAGGTTTGGACACAGTCCAATTATTTGTTTGAATTGTTAATGGCAAACACCCCCTCACTAATGATTAAAGGTATTAGTAAGTCACATGCCACTAATCCTTTATTAATGTCTCACTAGCCGCTGCCCGCCTCGTTACCTTTAATTAGTAATTTTTATGCTCCCCATGAAAATAACACAAATACGTATCTCTACATCTAAACAAAGGGAAATTATTATATTTTCCCCTGATATTTACAAATACATCATTTAACCTCTGATTTATTAGTATTCTTCATTTTTTCCCCTTCTATTAACTTAAGGTTGAAAACTATATTAAAACTATTTTTCGCTTTACAATTTTAATGAAACAATAAATATATGAAAAAGATTAACATGAACATTATAATAAAAAGGTGACATGACACATAACATGATTAACACCACACCTACAAAAAACGTGTTGGTGGAATGACGCTAACTCACCTTATCCAACACAAAAAGCAAAGTTCAAGCACCAAGCCTCTAAAATTGTGGATGATTTTCCCACTAAAATATGGCTAGACCTCACCTTATCCAACACAAAAAGCAAAGTTCAAGCACCAAGCCTCTAAAATTGTGGGTGATTTTCCCACTAAAATATGGCTAGACCTCTTCCAATTTCTACGAGTATATGAAACAAAAGATTAACATCAACATCATAATAAAAAGGTGACATGACACATGACATGATTAACACCACACCTACAAAAAACGTGTTGGTGGAATGACGCTAACTCACCTTATCCAACACAAAAAGCAAAGTTCAAGCACCAAGCCTCTAAAATTGTGGATGATTTTCCCACTAAAATATAGTTAGACCTCTTCCAATTTTTGGGAGTATATAAAACACAAGATTAACATCAACATTATAATAAAAAGGTGACATGACACATAACATGATTAACACCACACCTACAAAAAATGTGTTGGTGGAATGACGCTAACTCACCTTATCCAACACAAAAAGCAAAGTTCAAGCACCAAGCCTCTAAAATTGTGGATGATTTTCCCACTAAAATATGGCTAGACCTCACCTTATCCAACACAAAAAGCAAAGTTCAAGCACCAAGCCTTTAAAATTGTGGGTGATTTTCCCACTAAAATATGGCTAGACCTCTTCCAATTTCTGTGAGTATATGAAACAAAAGATTAGCATCAACATTATAATAAAAAGGTGACATGACACATGACATGATTAACACCACACCTACAAAAAACGTGTTGGTGGAATGACGCTAACTCACCTTATCCAACACAAAAAGCAAAGTTCAAGCACCAAGCCTCTAAAATTGTGGGTGATTTTCCCACTAAAATATGGTTAGACCTCTTCCAATTTTTGGGAGTATATGAAACACAAGATTAACATCAACATTATAATAAAAATGTGACATGACACATGACACGATTAACACCACACCTACAAAAAATGTGTTGGTGGAATGACGCTAACTCACCTTATCCAACACAAAAAGCAAAGTTCAAGCACAAAACCTCTAAAATTGTGGGTGATTTTCCCACTAAAATATGGCTAGACCTCTTCCAATTTCTGGGAGTAGCATTCCGAACTAAGCAACAAGATTCTATTTTACTTATGTCTAGTCAGTTATTTGACCTAGAGTCAGGATTAGGAAAAAAAAAACACACACACACACACATTTATCATCTCATATCTTACTTTCTCATCAATTCTCAATTGTCATCTTTTCATGTATCCCAATAATCAAAGCTTCTAATACTAAGCTATCAAAGCTTTGGCATCTCCACCATCAAAACTTCTAAAACACCAAACTCTTAACAACCAACCAAGGAGACATAAGCACCAGTGGAAGAGATCTAGGGTCCGTTCTCCTCCACTAGAGCAGAAAGGCAGTTCATATGAGAGAGAGACAATGATAGTGAGTGAGAAAGCAGGATAGTGTGTTTAGTGACTAATAAATAAAATGTGATTTTTTTTTCTCATTTTTCAGGGGGGGGGGGGGGAGTGTGTCTAGTGACAAGTAAAAGAGATGTGAATTTTTTTTTCTCATTTTTTATTTTTAATTTTTTAATTATATTAGGGATGCAAGATTGCATTTTTACCCTAAACCATTTCTAAGTTCTAATAAAATATTAACGATAGACAGTAATACTAACAGGAGAGAGTGTTATCAAAGAATACAAAAAATATGAGGGGTAGATTGGAAAATACATGAACCCTAGGGTATAGTGATATATTTGCAATCCTCACGCGAAAAACAATAATTCCCTACTAAACTAATTATATATAATTAAATTATTTATAAAAAGTTGGCATAGAAATGGTTTTTATGTTGTTTAGAAAGTAAAATAAATGTTCAACAATAACATTGAAATGTTTATGATTAAGAATAGTATTTAAATTATATTCTATAAAATAAATTATTAGTATAAAATTGAAAATATATCATTTCTAGTATGACAATTTGAAAAAAAATATTTAAATACAATTTAGTACTTTGGAATTAAGTAAAAGGTTGTTATTTCTAAAAATTTTAGTTCTTTTAATTTTTTTTTCCTTTTTTTTTTCATTCATTCTTAGGCTATTTAACCATATGAAGGAAACAAACAAAACAACTTAATAAACCTAATTTACATTCTCTAAGTGTTAAGTGGAAAAGATAAAAAACCTTTAACTTATGTTTTTCTCACTTTTTTAGGGAGAAATTCCAAAATCAAACCTTATGGTTTCACAAAATAACAACTTTCTTTTTGGTTGTTCACAATTGATCAAAGTAAATAGGGCTGGTCTATTGCTACTTCTTCTTCTTCTTCTTCTTCTTCTTCTTTTTTTTTTTATTTTTTTTAATTGTGGGGGAGAATTGATTAAATTCATAGAAAATTACTTATACTTTATGTTTTAGGACAACAGTGAAACTTAAACTCTTAACCTTTTAGAATAAAAGAAAGTGTTCAATCACTCTATTAAGAAGAGGTGCAAAATAAACTACTTTCTTGCGACTCGTAAAATCTCTCCTAACACCCATTTGCTTTAGACACCCATGAAAAAATTGCAAAAGATGTCATGGTTTAGGTCTTTTCACATAACTTTTCATCCATTTTGTTTTCATGGTTTCAATCTTTTATTCAAATATATATATGTATATATATTTATATTTATATATTAATTTGAATTCCTTATTTCTTTCATTATATTTTATATAAGGATAAGAAAAACAAATCTTGTTTTTCAGAGTTTAGGAGAACCACAATAAAACTTCATGACGGTTGAGCTAGGATTGGGTGTCATCATTCTCTTTATACTACCATTGACTTTTTGGGATTAATGTGCATCATGGTCAAGTTAGGGCACCCTTCATGCTTCCCAATTTCTGTATTTTCAACGGAGGAGAGCTTATTAGGGATATTAAGACCTTGTATGGCGTAAGTTTTACTTTTAGTTTTTAACAGTAGAAAAAGAGAAGTAAAAACTTAAATTTTTATTAATTTTTATACCAAAGATAATAAAAAAAAATAAAATTACTCATTATTAATAACTAATTAACACTTATCAATGTTAATTAACAAAAGAGTTATTATTATTTTAACCTTGAATTTGAAAATAATGTTAAACCATTATTGGTATTGAAAATATTATCTAAAATGATCTAGCAGTTAGAAAGCTGGTGATTAATTTTTGTCAATAGATAGATAGTTTTGTTAAGATGTAAGGGTATTGTTATGACCATTTTTGCAACATGGATTAATGGGGTTACTAAAGGTCCAATGATTGAGCCCCATGGTAAAAGACCCAAAAAACCCGATGCTCAGGTCGCATGGTTAAGCTCGCTGCTTTCTTCAACTCATGTCTTGAGACCAAAGCTACCTGACCTTCAGCTCGCAAAGAGTCGTATGTTAGCTCGTCAAGCTCACGCCAGACCGGATCTCTCTAACTCAAGCTTCCTGATCTTGTGCCAGTAAAATCTCTACAAATCTCGATCCAAGGGAGTAGTTAATGTAATGATGGTCACGTAGGAGTAGTTAATGTAATGATGACCATGCAGGAATAGTTAATGCAATGATTGTCATGCAGGAGCAATTAACGTAATAATTATTATGGTAGAGCAGTTGATATAATAATTTATTTTTTAACGTATACTACACTCAATTGTAAATTCTCACTCTATAAATATAAGTGAAATCCTTTCTATTGAACAACTAAAAAAATATAATATTACCGTCACTCTACCAAATTGCTGAGTGACCACCGTGGACGTAAACATACTTATTGAACTATGTAAAATCATCATCTCTTTATTGTTCTTCCTCTCATCATTTTTACTCTTAATTGTTTTCTATCTACCTTTATTGTCTTTATTTATCAGAGTTGTAGTCTAAGTCTAGAATATTCGGGTTGATTAAATCTAGACATCCACAGGTATAAAGATAAATCCATGTATAAAGGACAGTTGGATGGAATAATGAATTTTTCAATTATTAAATAAAACAAAAATATTGTTTTTTTTCAATATCTCGCCAGTACCTCTCTCTCTCAACCGATCAAATTCAAACCAGTCTTTTTCTCCTTCTCTCTCACAATCTCTCACCATCATCAGCTTCTTCAAATGAAACAACAACAGCTTCTTTGAACAACAACAGCTTTTGCTTCTCTTCAATGAACTTAGTGGTCGCGTACTAACTCGATCAGAGGTGTTGCTTGTGAAACGGCAAAAATGGAGACAGAACAGGTGTTGGGTGTTCTGAGTCGACTGGGTTGTTGATGAGTGCTTGTGCGACGGCAAAAATGAAGACAGAACAGAGGTGTTGGGTGTTCTGAGTCGACTGGGTTGTTGATGGGTGCCAGAACAGAGGTGGCGCGCTGTTGATGGTTTGCCGAGTTAGGTTGTTGTTCATCTGAGTTGACTGCGTCCTTGATCATCTGTAACCAAACACAACATCAGATCTAAAACCCAAACAGAAAAAATGAGGGTCTTGGTGGCGGGCTTGTGGCGATGAACTCGACGACGAGAGCGGGTTTTTCGGTGGCCATTCTTCGTTGAGGATTTGAAGAAGAGATTTGGTGGATCTGGAACATGGGGTATTGTTTATGGGTTAGGATGGGTATTGTATGTGGTAGTATGAGTAAGGGCGTGTGGCAGGAACCCATAGATACACTATCTATGGGTTCCTGCCACACACCCTTACTGTGTATCTGTGGGTTCCTGCCACACACCCTTACTCATACCACCCAAACAATGCCCCATGTATATTTTAATTTTTGTTTATTTTTCCTCGGCTTTAAAAAAGATTTGTTTATTTGAATTGTGTTGTTTTGGTTTTTGATTGACTTTCATCCAGATCTTCGAAGTTGAAGATCCACTTTTTTATTAAATTGTTTTTGACTTTTATTATTATTATTATTATTATTAGTTTTACTTTAAATTTTTTTTAAATTTTAATTATTAAATATTCAATAATTATATTTAATTTTTAAAATTTTTTAATATGGTAAAGATACTTTTGTCTTTTTATGGATTTGTCATGAAGCCACTCAACTCAACTTTTGAATGGAACCCCTTTTGGACTGATGGTAGGGGGGTTTTGGCTAATACTTTTAAAAATTGAGGTAAACTGGCAATACTTTCTATTTTAGGGGTTTTTCGATTTTTCCCTTAACAATAAAAGGCAAACTTATTCTATTATATATAAACCAGATCTCGGCAACCCATGAAATGCATATCAAATTATTGAAGAATCCAGCGCTTTAAGGAGAGTGACCCTTCTTCTACAGTTCTACTAGAACTTCTTCTTTGTTCATCATGTAAGTAATTAAATATATATTTTGGTTATATTAATTGCTCATGGAATTTTGCCTCTGGTTGAGCTGTTTTTAAATATATATATATATATATATTTGTTATCAACGTTCGTAAATTGATTTGAACTTAAATATAGATATGACGACGTGGAAGTGACAGTTTTCAAAATCTTGAATTAAGAGTAAATATATAGTTTAATATTGACCTGCATTTAATTTGTACTTGTGTATATGTACACAAAAAAGGTACATTCATTGAATTTCACTAATTTTAATTGGTCAGAAGTTGTGGACCTGTATTGTTAAATGATACTAAACTTTGTACTTTCGCAATAGATCGAGCTGTTCTGTACTTGGTTTCATAACTTGACTGACCAGATGAATGTGGGTTTCTAATTCTATCGTGGATGAGCATGTACAGAACCAGGAACTAATGTATTAAACTTTTGATCAGGTCTCAGGACTCGGTTGACATAGAGGAAAGCACACAACTAGCAAGGCAAATTCCTGTTTCTGATGATGAAGTTCAAGGGAGTTTGAGCAGTAGAGAACCATCCAGATCTTTTTATGACACAATTGTGGGCAAAGGGTTACTTCGTGTGGCATATATAATCCCTTTAATATGGTGCGCTAATAAAATCTCAATGGATCCTTTATACCTCTATGCTACTGTGATCGATGATCGCAGAAAGTGTGTTACAGGAGGCGATTGGACATCTTCTCTGGTAATAAAATGGTTTTTAGATCCGTTGGCAATTGCAATTAATGTGGTCTGTATGGGTTCTCTGGTGATGAGGGTTGGTTTACTTGAAAAGAAGTATGAGAAGATGATTTGGTTACTTCTCCTACTATTTGACTTATGGTCATATACATGGTATTATTTTCCATTTAAACAGGTAAGACAGATTTTCTTGTATAAATTATGTGGTGCAGGATTTCCACACCTTATTATTATCTTTTTGGTTAGATTCATTCACCCAAACACCTAACAAATTTTGTCACCTAAATATTCCTCAATGTCATCACCCAAACACTCGAAAAAATTCATCATCTTCACTTTCATCACTTAAACACCCAATAAAATTCTCCATCACCATCGCCCAAACACCCAACAAAATTCTCCATGTCCATCTCTCAGACACCCAACTTAAAACAGAAAAAAAAAAAAAAAAAATCTCTAACAAAATTAAATGAAAACAAGAGGAAAAGATCTGCACCTTCTCCATGGAAAGATATAAGCTCATCTCCATTTTTTTTTTTCCGTTTTCTGTTTTTCTTTCTTTTTTCATTTAAAAAATTAATTGATGGATATTTAGTAAAGAAAAAAGCGTCACTACCCTTACACATGATTGAGTATCAATGATCAACCGCTAATCAACGGATTAAGACGTAGGGTGTGCAATTATGGTATGTATATATACACACACAAACGCCATAATTGCACACTCTACCTCTTAATGCATTAACAATTGATCAATGTTATTTAATCATGTAATGGTAGTAACACTATTTCTCTTGTACTAAATATTCATCAATTAATTAAAGACTAATCCCTTATTTGATTTCCATCACTTATTGTAATAGATCTCCTCACTTTAATGGTTAGTTAATTGTTATATTTAACGGTTAACTGTGAAAAAAAAAAAGAAAAAAGAAAAAAAGATGCCCCTAATGAGAAAAAATAAAAAAGGGAATCTCCCCACAATAACCGCTAATGAAATTCCAAATCTATTGCAAAAAGAAAAGATTGATATCCTCTTAGAGGATATTCAAACAAAAAGATAGATCTCCCATAAGGAGATCGTCTATAGATGATCATCTATACGATATTGTTTGACCACTCACAGAGGAAATCAATCGATCTGCCCCAAGTGAGATCGATGATTTTTTGTAGATGAGTCAATCTCATTCATGATGGGAGGAGATCTCCTCCTACTGCAGAGAAGATTCAATCTCCACAGACGGTGAACTCCATCATAAGTGGAAATTTCATTTTTTTTTTTCATTTTCTTTTTTAACTTTAGGGTCATTTCTTAATTATTCAAAGTTACATTGGTTTGCTTATACTTGTTTTAAAGAGGTTCATATTTAGAAAAAGTTTCGAGATTGATTTAGAATTTTCATTTTTATTTGTTAGATAAATGACCATTTTACCTTTAAAGTCAATTATTAATTGGAACATTCAATCATTAATGTTAGATGTTTGGCACAGTTAAGGGCATTCCTTGCATATTTAGCCTTGTTCCTAAATATAGGGGAAAGTTTGTACAATTTATACTTTTAGAAAATAGTCAAAAATGCCTCAAGATTATGTACCATTAAACCTCTTAGCCCTTTAATTCATTATCTTGTGGTAAAATTTCAAAACAAGCCAAAATTCAAATGTAAAATTTATTTTTAATGCAAAACTTATTTGAAATCACTTTTAGCCCATAAATAAAATTAATTTCAACCTATGTCCCTACATTTCCAAACCTCTTTTAAGTCAATTTCCAATAACATCTCACAAATAATAATAATAATAATAATTATTATTATTATTATATGACATGTTCAAGGGATTTTTTGATAATTTTTAATCATGAGATAATGGATAATCTCACTAATAATAATAATAATAATAATAATAATAATCATAAGATGTGGGTAGCATCTCATGATATCGTGGTGGACAATTATGAAAAAGAAAAAAATACCTTAAAAAATATCAAATTTTTGAGAGTTTATCCAAAACAAAAGGAAAACCCTCAAAAACAGAAGATCTCCCATCATTGCTGCTACTGATCGAAGTCTTTTGTACGCTATTGTCGCTAGTCCAGTTGGTTTCGGTGGTATGGGGGAGATCTAACTAGTGTGAAACAGAGAACATGGGTTGGGTTCGTGAGATGCGAGTGGAGGGGTGATGGGGTTTTACCTAGGTTTTTTACCTTTTCAATTAAAAGTGTCTTCTGGTAATTTAAAGGTATTCACCTGAGATAGTTTTGTTTGTGGACTAAATATGATTTTGAATTCATTTTGGGCTAAAAAAAAATATAGTTGTAATGTGGCCCCTTTTAGTAACTTCCATCCTTTTTTTTTTTTTTTTGAAAATTTTAGCGACTTCCACTTGTCTTAATATATAAGACAAAAAAATATGCTCTACTTCTGTGTTACCTTCCTCGTTGACATGAAACCATAAATGCAATCATTTGTATGTTCATGCGTGTTTTGATATCACTAACAAAACAGACTCTAATTAATAAGCTATATATATGATGATGTAGTACTCTGAGCAGATTTTAAGCGTTGCATGGCCAGATCCGGGAGTCAAGAATTTCTATTCAGCGAACATTTATCTTTTGCAATATTTTGGTACGGTGATTTTAATGTACATAGTATTTACAAGAGCTACAAGAACATCGGCCGCACTTGCTAAAGCTACATGGGCAAAAGCTGCTTTCAATCTTGTTCTTTATATTTATGGGGGTTATGTAAGTTCACGTTACCATTATTTACATAATTCACAATTATTGCATGCATCTCTATCCTACATCGGTTTCTTGTGTATTGACATTAATGTGACCATGACTCTAAAATTTAATTAGTAAGAATCATATGAAATAGCATTATGAACTGAGTACTTATTTGATTAGCATCAAAGAAATGGATTGAGTTTTATTAGCACTTACTAGGAGTGAAAGACAATAATATCCTTCATTTAAAAAACTAAGAAAAAATTTTTCAAGTTTTCATCTTCTCCAATTTTTTAGCCGACTTGCAACCAAGCAAGTTCTTTAGATGCGGTTCTTTGGTTGATCAGAGATCAATCCGTTACCAGCGGCACTGATGGTTTTCGATAACAATGCACACATGATGTATGTGTTCAATCGAAATGACGTGTGCTTGTTTTACGAGGAGTGGAATCAACCTTTTCATAGCTTTGAACAAGCTCTGTTTTTGTCCCTTTATTTTTTTTGAGAACAAAAACAACGAAAACAGAGCTCGTGAACTAAAAATAGTTCGCGAAGGCATCGGGCCAATTCCCTTTTCCTCTACATTTTCTTTGTATAGCAACCCATGTAAAAGCAACTCTTTCGAATTACTAGTAACACATTGAAGTTGGTTTTGGCATGAAAATGGAGAAGGAAGAATAAAACCCACCTCTAGCAATTCAAATTGATGACTCTTACAATAAGTGGGTGCTTGTTTAATGGTGCTTTGGCTAGTGGTTCAAGTTCATCAATGTGCAAATTCTATGTTTAATGGTGCTCAAGTGAGTTCTTGTTTCCTTTTTTGTTTCTTGCTTCTCTATTCCGTGTCTTTCAAAATTTTAAAATTAAGAGTAATTTTATCATTAAAATTTACAAACAGTAAAATGATGTTATTAAATTTTTTTTAGTCCTTGATGTTACTGAAACAAACTCTTAGTTTTTTCATGCTATATAAAAAAAGAACTCATTTGATTATTATTTTCAATAGGAGTACTCTTATTTTTGACATGTCACGGTTGACTTTAGTTATGACATTCTCAGTATTTTAATAATAATAACAATATTATGTCATTGTGATCCTTTAATACTAATCCTCTAAGGGCATATTTGGTATCATGTATTGGATAGTATTAGAGTTTTAAAAAGTATTAAACTATTACAATACAATATTTGATGGTTCAATTGTATTGCATTAGTTTAATATGAATAGTAACTCTGATACATCATATATTGTGTATTATGTAACATCCCAATGGGTGGAATTAGGTTGTATTTGATAAATAAATTAAAAATTAGAACCAAAAAAAAAAAATGTAATGATGCCCTACCCATTTTTTCTCTGCCCACTATCTTCTTGTCCAGTCTCTCTCTCTTTTCTCTCACTCCTCCTTTGCCAATAGTGAATGTGGACAAACTGCTATCACGTGGAAGAGACTGTCTTCTTCACCTATGTGAAGGAAATGTGGTCTCCTCCATGTTAGTTGAGGAGTTTGGTCTGGTCCATCAGCATGGAGTAAGTTTTCTTTTCTTTTTTTTTTTTTTTACTTCTATTTTTTTTTTTTTTTTTTTTTTTCAATTATGTAGATTGTACTTGGTTGTATATTGATGTGGGTGGGTTTTGTTGATGATGTTTACTAGTTTGATTATTATAAATGTGACGGTAAACAAAGATGGACAGAAATTGGAAGGTTCCTTTGATTTTTGTTCTTTTCCTTTTTGAGAGTGTTGCAATGGGTGATGAGAAGTGAGAATAGAGGGAAGCTCACGATGTTTTGTTTTTCTGATTTTTCATTTTTGATTTTTTTGATTTTTGATTTTTTTTTTTTTTTCCTTAAAAGAATGGAATTTGATTTTTTCAATTTTTGATTTATGATTTCGTTGATTTTTTTTTTTTTTGGCTTTTTTATCCTTTTATTATTGATATACTTTTATAATTTTATTATTATTTTTTTAATATTTGCTTTCTAAAGTAACCAATAACGTGGTGATGTAATGTCAAAAATAAAAAGTTTGGGTGAGATTAAATGTAAAATTATTTTTCTGTCCTTTTTATACAATCCAACATCAAACGTACTATTGTATGATGTTTAATATTCTAAATGATACAATACTATTCAATCAATAAAAAACAATATACTGTGTGCCAAACATAGCCTATACGTAAAGAAAAACAACATATTTATGGTATGATTTAAATTTAAACCAAATGGCTTTTGAGTTAGGTTAATATTTCAAATGTCTAATAAACAACCTATTTAATGACTTAAGGTTAAGAGAAAATAATAAAGCACGAGATTTGAGATATATAATTGCAAATAGATAGTCTATTTGTGTAAATTTTATATCATTGTGTACGAAACTACTATCAAATGTACCAACAAGTGAATTTTTGTGTTTTAGGTGTTCGGAGGCTTATGGTATGCTTTTGCCATAGAAACAGAGATTGTTTGTTGGATGAAAGCCTGCAATCTAAGTTCATTAGACTGTAATCGGTATCGTTTCTTTTGTGTAAATCGTGTTGGCCACTATGATAACTACACAATGTTTGACGAAATGTGCCCAATAAAAACTCAGAATACCACAATTTATGATTTTGGAATATACTATGATGCTCTTGAGTCTGGTATTGTTGAGGAGTATTTTAGT
Source organism: Litchi chinensis (assembly GCA_019925255.1). Taxonomy (NCBI): domain Eukaryota; kingdom Viridiplantae; phylum Streptophyta; class Magnoliopsida; order Sapindales; family Sapindaceae; genus Litchi; species Litchi chinensis. The sequence goes on from CM034467.1 coordinate 28,171,494, forward strand.
CTTCCGAAGAAGATTTTATATTGTTTACGTTGGGGCCTCCAAAATCTCAGGTTTGTATTTTCATTATTAATTTAAATTATTATAGGATTTGTAGTTTTTGTGACGAAACACAACTCAAACTCACAATCATATTAAAACAACAATAGTATTGAAACGACGTGAGGAGCTTAGGCCTTCTTGTGCTCACACTTTGAAACGTTGTGCATTATAAGTCATTATATATTATAAACTTATAACTACACTTTCATCAATTCTCATTTTCTTGTTCTGTATCCTCTCAATTTTTATTTTTACAATAGATTGTTTTCTCAAAGTTGAGTCAGACATGACTAATCATTTTATCTCTCTATACAAGAGAGACAAAGGTTAGAGATAAAGAGAAAATTTATGGTAAAATTTAGTAGCAGTAACAAGATGACACACCAAGCTGTTTTACTTTTATCATAACAAGCATGTTAACATCTTTTAACACTTTCCAGCCTCTATAAATAACATCTTCGGTACTCTCGGTTTGTCACACGTTTATTTAAGTATTGTTTTTCCTCGAAATTTCTAAACATTACAACATATAACAGTAGTCACAAATTTATGTCAATTTTATTTAAAATTTTATGCACTTAATAAATTCATTTTTCCTTTTTGCTTTACAGTGGTTTTGGTCAAAACCTTTATGTAAGTACAGACGCTTGGGAAAATATCTTTGTGATATCCATTGCCATTTACGGCGTGATGTTGTTTGCCTTATTCATTGGAAACTTTCAGGTTGTTATACATTTTTCCTTAAAAAAGTCTTGAAAGCATCGGGTGCACATTTGAAAAGTGGAAAGTTAGGTTCTTAGAATTGTTATTGATTTGTTGGCAGGGTTTTTTTCTCTCAATTTCCCTTCCACTAATTTTGTTAAATACTTTTTAAAAATTTAACTTTCCACTTGTCAGATCTCTGTTCACTAGGTGCACCGCTCTACTCGTGCAGTGAAGATTTTATGTTTGTTCTCTAACCATATAATATTCATAAGCTGTAAATTTTATTTCTTATTAACTTTTGTTAAACAGATGTATCTGCAATCAGAAACTGTAAAATCAGAGATGAAAAGACAGAAGAAACTAGAGATAGAGCAGAGTAGGTCCTTTGCAAAGCTACCGAAGAACCTACGAAAGCAAATCAAGAGATACCCTCTAGATAAATGGGACGAAACCGAAGGTGTTGAATTTGAAAATTTGTTCAACAATCTCCCTCAGGATCTCAAAATAGACATAAAACGCAAGCTTTGCTTAGACATACTCATCACAGTAAGTAAAGCGCAAACTTTAGTTACTATTTATTTTCAATTTACAAAGTTAACAATGAACTAGTAGACGATGAACATTATCTATTATCTCATATGGTGCAATTTCACATTATATATATATATATATATATCTTACATTTAACTTTCAATGACCAAGGAAATTCTTTAGATAGTTTACAAGGCAAATGATATTTCACATAGCTCAAAGTACCTTATGTCCCAAGACATGGTTTCAAGTCGGTTTAATTTGTTTTTCTTCTAGTTTCTTTGTGTTTGCAGACCTTAATTACTTCCTTTTCTGCTTTTGTTTTTGTTTCGCTAAATTGATGTGCTCTTTAAGTCCCCCTTGGCTTGGTATATTTGTAGAGTAATTGAAGAATAATTAGAGCACACAATTCTAATATTTAATTATCGGAGACAAGACAAGTAAACAAATTACTTGTATTAAACTCACAAAAAATTACAATAATTCTCATACAAAGAAATCACACAAATTTAGGAACCAACACCCTTTCTCACTTCCTAGAGACAAACTCTAGAACACTCATTAAGTTCTCACACACTTTGCACTCAAGAATATACTCAAGTCAGCTAATTTTTTGTTTGATCTCACTTAATAGCTTTTGCTTCTTCTACTTCTTGACGTTGCAACGGAAGAAACGGAAGAATAGAACATCTATTTATAGTTCAAATCAAATGCTAGGAGCCACACAATTCAAGAACTTAAGAACATGCACAGCCACACACACTTTAATATAGGCCTGGCTTGAGCATTTGAATACAGAACCGACTCGAATAGCCCGACCCAAACCAAACTTCAGGTGTTCGGGTTGGTTCATATAATAAGAGGGAGGGTGCTCGGTTCTAGGTATGAAAAATTGATGCATGTTTGGTTTTTATTCGGTTTGGGTCTCCAGACTCGAGAACCAAATCGAACCCCAATACCCTATATATGTATTTTTATATATATCAAATTTACACATTTGTCTTTGATGGTTATTCAAATTTTGAATAACCCTCAAGAACACATACGTAAATTCACCATCTAACCCTAAGTCGTTTGCACAGCCAAACCCTACCCCTGTTCATTTTTAATTTTTATTTTTCATTTTTCTTCTTTGCCGACACGCCACCCCTCTCTTGAGCTTCCATATTGCTAACTCATGTGCCCAGCCCTACTTTAATGAGCCACATATTGCCAACTCCACCAAGCACTACAACCACACTTTTTTCACCAACTGCACCAAGCGCTACAGCCATACCTTTTTCACCTACTACTTGCAAGGAGTTGCACATAATTGAGAAATAAGACTTGGACTTGGGCTTTGTTCGGCCTCAAACCAACTGCTAAGTCGGTGTTGGGCTTACAACATTTCCCTGTTCTCTTTTTAATATAATTTTCCTCATTATGTCTAGGTTTATCCATAGAAAGGTAAAAAATATTAACTCCTCATGTTTCGAAGGAAAATAAATAAATAAATATATATATATATATGTGGGGTCTTCTATGAGAGTTATACATATAATATATTTTCTTCCATCCTCTTGATTAAGTCTTCTACAATTTAACCTACAATTCATCTAGAATTATTGGTAATCAATTGCATGTATTCTGATCAGAGTATGCATTTTCTTTTATTGTTCTACATTTATAAAGGTGGAAGAGTTTAAATGTTGGAGTGAAGAATTGTTGAATGAGTTGTGTGATTGTGTCAAGCCGGTTTCCTACACTGAGTATGCTCAAATTGTCCAAAAGGACAGCTCAATTGATAAAATGCTTTTGGTGGTGCATGGCAAACTACAAATATACTCCTTTGCAAGTATCCATACTGGCTCTGCAGCCATTGGTTCTTCAAGCACTGATGCCTCTGCAAGCACCAGCTCTGATAGCATAGCTCGTTCTGATGTAATAATTAACAATCTTGAAGATGGTAATTTTTGTGGAGAAGAACTTGTTGATTGGTTTCTAGCTGACCCATATTCATCAAATCTCCCCATCTCAACCAAAACTATTGAAGCGGTTACAAAAATTGATGCCTTTGCTTTGATGTACTATAACCTTAAAAAAGCATTCATCAAGCATCAAATAGCTCGCAGATCTAACCAAGACCAAGCACCTCCAGTTGAATCTCAGCCGTAAAAACCAACTGTAGATTCTCAAACACCGCAGCCCACAAGTGGGATTTCGGATAACTTTTCAAGAACCATATGTAGTATGAAGTTATGCATATTCTTATTAGGAACATATAAAACAATTACATGTTCTAGCGTCTTCGAATTGGGTGTAAGAAGATTTGTTGTGTGCTACTATCTCATTTCATGGTATTCTCAATATATTTCTTGAATAATTAGTGTTTGGTTTTCTTGTACAGTAGGTAGATTTTTAACTAAATATAAGGATACATTAAAAGAAGAAAAAATTAAGAGCGACAACATTTTTTATATAAGTAAAAAATGTTTACAAAATTCGACACGTCAAACCTAAAAGAAAAAGTTGCTGGTCATTATACAGTGTCTAAAAGAGATGGCAAGAAAATAGTAGTAGAGGATAGGGATGGCAATGGGCCTGATTCCAGCGAGAGCTACCTGATCCAATCTCAAGTAGTTTGGCAAGGTGACCTACGTGTCCCTAACCCCAAGCTATGACCTGAAGTTTTCAATCTAGGCCTCAAACCCAAGCTCTAAACCCAACTCATTTGGCCCGATTCATTTTAACTTTTACTTAAATATAAATTTAAATTTAAATTAAAAAATTCTTAAATATAAACATATGGTTAAATTCAAAGATACATCTAAGTCTAACATAACATAAAAATACCATAATAATTTAAACTACACAATATTCATCAAGCTTTATGTAGCATGTCAATCTATTAAAAATATCATCCAAAATTCTATTATGCATCATAATTATTTATAAGCACGATTTGTTTGTAAAATATCTTATGGTAACAAAATTAAATAAATAAAATAATAATACATAACACTTAAAAATGAATACTACTAATATAATGAAAACATTAACAATATTAATGTGTAATAAAAAAAAATCAAAATAGGTAATCGAGATTGAATCGGGTCAAAAGTATTTTATCTAAACCAGGTCCAAAAACCAATATTACTTCAAGTCCACTCCAAACAAAATCGAGCCTCGCAAATTTGGAGCTGATGGGGGATTTTTGCCATCCTTAGCAGGCTTCAGTGTTTATTTTGTTTAATGTCCATGTACATGTTGAGGATGGCATCCAAAGTTGAAACTTGATACAACTTCCTCGATGTGTTTTCACATCTGTGCAGTCAATGTACATCACTTCTAGCCAATACAACTACAATTAAACTTAAATTGCTTGTGTCAAAAAAATTTCTACTTTAATTAAAAACTTCAGAACCCATTAATTATGCATCATGTGTGGTCTGCTTCATCTATTCGTGTTATAGAAATTAATTATATATAAGCATTGTTCCTAGTTTGGAGGTAGGAGTTGTCAGCCTAAAAACACCTATAAGGTTGATGGTTCAATTTCGGATGTGACCCTCAGAGGTCAAAAGGGGTTGCCCGGCGTGGTCTTCATCCCTAGCCCAGCATGGTCTTCACCGTCGATCTCATATAAATCATTCCATTGGCGAGGTTTCAACCCTCAATCGGGTATTGACTGTCTTCGAACGTCAACATTAAAAACGCGTGTTTTTAATGTTGACGTCCGGATACGGTCAACACCTTTTGATCTCTAAAGGTCGCGTCTGGAGTTAAACTCGTAACCTTTATAAGGTTTTTGGGTGCACAACTCCTACCACCAAGCAACTTGGTAGTTCAACTCCGGACGTGACCTTTAGAGGTCAAAAAGGATTGCTCGACATGATCTTCACCCCCGGCCCGGTATGGTCTTCATCGCTGGCATAGTCTTCACCGCCGGCCTCATACAAATCATTCCATTGTCGAGGTTCCAACCCCAATCGGGGTGTTGACCATCTCTAGACGTCAACAAGTATTAATTCTCAAAAGATTTTGCATAGAAAGATGAGAGATAAAACTACCAACATTTTGAAAAGAAATTTGTGAAGATTTGACTATTCTGAATTCTACTTTTGAATAACCAAAAAGACTTGAAAGAAGTACCGGTTGTGGTTGTGCAGTCAATGTACATCACTTCTCGCCAATACAACTACAAAAGGTATTAAGCTTAAGTCATTTCTATCAAAAGATTTCTACTTTAATTAAAAAATAAGAACCCAGTCATTATGCACCATGTGGTCTATTTCATTAATTCGTGCTATAGAAATTAATTATAGATAAGCGTTAATTCTCTCTTTAAATATTTGCACATAGAGATGAGAGATGAAAAGACCAACTTTATACAAAGAAATTTGTAAAGCTTTGACCATTTTGAATTATGCTTTTGAAGAACCTAAAAGACTAAAAATACTGATTGTGGTTGGAAATCACTATGGAACTACGGAAGTGGAGACAGAGATATATTTGGGCTAGGTTGGGCTCAAGCCTACCCTAGCCCATTTGAAAAAATTATAATAATATTACTAAATTGCCCTTTAGGCTTACACTTTACTATGAACACTTACCCAAGCCTGATAGACAATAGCTGGCCCAATTTCAAAGACATATAGCAGCCTTGGCCGTTGGCCCCTGATAAAAGTTTTAAAATTGTATCAAGCCCGATACACATTGGGTGGCCCAATTCCAAAGACTTACAACACAATCTTTATGATATTTGTTTTAGCAAGATAGAGACACAACCATGAGTTGGGGATATTCAAGAATGCTCTTGAATCTCGTACTGTGGAGACAACAAATATTGCCAAGAAGCCATTGTATTGTTTTAAATGGGGTGCACAAAATATTAGGTTTGTGCAAAATATTTATTTTATAAAGTCTTCAATAATTTTAACATTTTATAATTTTTATGAATTCTATTATTACGTAGGATCTGTATTATTAATGTGATGGTCAGTAATCATCAGATTTAATACAAATGTCAACAAAATTCATAGTTTGAAAATTAAAAGAAATTAAAAAAACTACAAAAAATTAGATCCTACCTATAACTACCCCTGTATCAATAAGCTTCTCTAGCAGAAGCCAACATATGTAATGTAATTCTGTTTTTATATAGTTTTAGTTGTTATATCATAACTTTTGATGTAGATATATAAATATGAATTTGACTACCTTACTAATTGGATAATCTTATTGGTCATTAATAACAACCATTGGATATCGATCCAAAAGTTATTATTGATAGGTAAGGTTACTCAACCAATAAAATAGTCAAATCACATATTTTTAGCATATATCTAATTAGCTTATCCCATCAATGCATTGATCTTGCAAAAAGTTTTTCTTTTTCTTTTCTTCTTTACTTTTTATGGTTAAAACTTTTCTAACATTTTTAAATATTATCTTGTTTCTTTTATTTGCAGCACTTCAATTTGTATAAATCAAGGTCAATAAGTTGTTTAACAACGCTTAAAATTTGTTCCTTACAATTGTAGTTGGGGAGTCAAAAGTTTTTAAGATTCATCTTATGTAATACATATATTTATATATATTTTTTCAATGGTTATGGTCAAAACCTTAAAATCAGTATGCATGTTTGGGAAAACATCTTTGTGATTTTGGCAACATTTACCTTTTTCATTGGGAACATGCAGGTTGGTAGAATTTGCTTCTTATTCCAATATAGTTTCCATAAGCTAATGAAGCATTATGATTTATGAACTTTAATTAATTTCTATGGATAATTATTTTAGTGAAACAAAATTTTTAAAGTCTTCAAGTAGTAAATTAGAGAAGACCAAATGGACATGACAAGATTTAGAGAAATGGTCTCTTTTCAAGAACCTCTCTAAAAACCTACAAATGCGCATTATAAATGAATGTCAGCAATGCAAATCACCACAAATTGGAAATGCTAGGGGTCGTTTGTTTTTTCGTTTGAAGACTGAACAGTGTTGCTGAAGACTGAATAGTGACTAAAATATGAAATCTGATAAACATGTTTTTTTTTTTTTCCTTACCTCTGAATGTATAATAATCTTATTTGTTTTTAAAATTAAAATTGTCTAAATACTAGCAATTTGATATTTATATCATTTTATTATTAGTTGTTAAGTAACTTTATTTGATATGATACAAACAATTATAATAAATTATTTAACAAATATTAAAAAGTTTATATATTATATTTTGATTTATTATTAAAATAAGACGAATTATTATAGTAGAGTAAATTAAATTTATATATTCAAATAAAAATAAACAAAATGGTCTTAAATTGAATTACTATTACAACAAAAATTGAAATTGTAAAGTAATATATATCGATAATAGATTCGATAACAAAAAAAAAAAAAAAACTTTGAGGTTCTATTGTACATCGATAACATATTTGATAAAAACTTTGAGATAAAAAAACTAAAAGAAGAAACAAGAGGTGAAACTTTGAGGTTCTGTTATACACAAATAAATTTTCATCAATATACATAAACCAAAAACACTAATAACACAGTGAAGTTTTAACAAATAAACACAATATGGGCTACTCCACAAGTAGATTAATAAAGAAAATCAATAAATATTCTTATCGAAATTTGATTGGAGAAATATAGTGATCTAACTATAGAAAAATTTGATGTTGAGATGTTTAGGGTTTTTATTTTTCAATATTGTTTGTTAAAGCATTAAAAGAAATTTGTATAATGTAAAACAAGAATAAACTTGGAAATATGTTATTTTAGGAAGGATAAACTTGGAATAATATATTTATAAAATCATTAAGTGATTTTGTATTAAGTGAAAAGTAAAAAATGTAACTTTTTTTAAGTGGTTTTTGAGTTGTTTTAAGTGGTTTGACCACTTAAAAAAACAAACAAAAATCCCTTGATTGGTCTAATTAAGCACTATTAAGTGTTAAGTGCAAAAAACAAAAAACCCCTTAATCTTAAAAATTTGCTCAGTAATCTTTCCAAGAATATGGGAAACCACATAAAACGTGAACTCTGCTTGAGCTTAAGTTCTTTCATCTCCATCCATGGAATTTTTTTGATTACTTGTTTTCTTTCCTAAGTCAAATCATCCATTCACATGCTTCCATGGTCTCCATTGATTCACAAATTCAACAAATTAAGAAATTCCCTATCAAATGTATATCATCAATAAAGAATACTTAGGTACAAATTTAAAGGGAACAATAGCGGAGAATGAAAACAAAGAAAATATTAGTTAATCCCTATTTGTCATAAACAAGTCTTGATAGAATAAATTTGGAGGGAGAGAGGGAGGTAGGAAGAGACGGAGAGAGAGAAAGAGGTGTTAATAAGAAAAGCAAAAGTGATGATTTAATTAAAACATGAAACAGTTACTGAGTAGCTTTCTATAATTAACTTAATCAAAGTAACTGACATTTGAATTTGAAAATTGAATTATGTGCTTAGCAGCCCATCAGGTTTGAAGAATGTTGTAATAATTCTACACTGCAATCACCAACATAATTTCCTTATATTTCATTTTGCTTGTTCAGTGTTCACCCTCAATACACCCACCAAATAAATAAATAGAGCAAAAGAAGAAAAGAAAAAAAAAAAAATGCAAATGAAAGCTCACTTTGTTTTGAGATGTTTAGTTAGTGTGTCATGCTGATATTTATGTGATATTTCAATAATAATGTGACACATGATATTTTTTCTTCATAAAAAAATAATGTTGGCGTGACATTCAGAATTAGAGTTTTTATATAAATAACTGTTGTAATCATATTGAAAGTTTACTAAAAGTATTTCAATCATATGAAAGTGAACGTATGTATATTACCGAACCACTATAATTCTCTGTATTTTCTTTTTTCTTCATACTTTATTTTTTGTCTCTATTGCACAACATTAACTATCCTTACACCCTAACAGATATGTCATCTTTAGGATGGAAAGTACCAACCATTAAGGGGTTTTTTTTTTTTTTTTTGTTTGTAATACTTTAAAAACAAAAGTGACTCGACATTAGTTTCCATTCCAAGGGATTTTTTTTATAATATCCCTCTATAGAATTAGCTAGGAGCCTGTTAAAATGTTAATACTTCATTTGATTAGGTTACATTTTCTTTTCCTATTTGTGAAGTACAAAACAACTAATAAATGAGCAGCATTAACATATGTTTAGAAAAATTAGCTGCAATTGCATAGATTATAACTTATATACAATACATGCAACAACATCTTCTCTCAATCAACTATTCTGCAATTTAAACTTCAATCTATCTTACAATTATTGAAAATTGGATGTAAACTTTTATTGTGCCAAGCTAGTTTCTTATGAGAAGCACGCTCAAATTGTCCAAAATAGCAGCTTAATTGATTAAATGCTCTTCTTGGTGGAAGGCAAGCTACAAACCTTCACAAGTGTCAATGCTGGCACTTCAAGCACTGTTAGTGAAAAATTTATTGATCATCTTGAGTATAATGAGTTCTATGGAGAAGAATTTGTTGTTTGGTTTCAAGATGGCCCTTGTTCTTCCAACCTTCCTATCTCATCCAAAACTATTCGAGTAGTTGAAAAGGTTGATGCCTTCGGTCTAATGTTATATGACCTACAAAATGTATACAAGCGAAAGGCAGCTCTTGAATCTATGCAAGAGCAAGAATATCCAGCTGAACTTAGCAGGTAGCACGGATTGTAGGGTCTCAACCGCAGCCTGCAAGTGGGATCTGAGATAACTGTTGAAGAACCACAGTGTTAGAGTCATGCAGATGCTTATCTAGTTATCTTGCCATTAAGGCAAAAGGCAACCACAATGATATTGAAGCACCTGCAAGAGTTAATTATTAGGAATATAACAATGGATTTAAATTATCTAGTAGCTTCAGATTTGTTCTTAAAAATGTTGCGTGCTATCTAGACTATTTTAGTTTTATGGTAGAAAATGTAGGTTTTGAATTATATATGTGTACACATTTATGAAAGAAAGGAAATTTTGAACTATTTATAAATGCATGCTTAAGAGGAGAAAGTGAAAAGAAGGTTTATGAAATTCGACACAACCCTCAAAAAAAAAAAATGTTGTTGCTCATTTATATATTGTCTAAAAGATGTGGCAGGACACTAATAGGCTAGCAGTGCAGAGGCTTCGGGTTTCAATCTTGAAGTTAATACTTGATTCAGCTTCCACAAGATGTTTACACATCAGTGTATAAGTCATTGTAACATTAGTTCTGCTAACAAAATTGCTAAGGATATATTAATTAAAGGTTCGTCGCAATTACAAGGTAATAAACTTTGAGTGTCTGAGTGGTTTTGGCTTCGTGTTTGACGGTCTGTGTGAGAGAATGAGAGCGTGGAATAGTGAATGACTGGAAAAACTTTTGGCTTTTTGTTTGACTTATGGATATGTTTGTCTTTTTAAAATTTTAATTTCCTTTTTTTTATTTTTTTATTTCAAATTATCTGATTTTTACATGTCCGAAGATCTTGGATTACGATTAAAAGTGACAAAATTACCTTTATCCATCATGTTGTTCGATAGGTTTAACAATAAATTGATTGATGGAAAAAGATTTATTTCACATTTTTTTCATAACTTTGTAGAAGATTTAATGTGTTTTCAAAATATGTTTAAAAATTAGATTTTTTTTTTAATATATAATGATGAAAGTAAAATTTACCCAAAATAAAAAGATATACCACCTTGGTAATTTGCTCATCAAATGTTTATGTACGATAACAGTTAATTATTTTTTTAAATAAAATATCAGGGTTATAATACCTAAAAATAAACAATTTACTTGCCAACTCATCATTAACCAATTAAGCTTGTTTTCAACAAGTTGGGTTTGCCTTTTTACTCGATTTCTCCTATTTGAACCACTTTATACTATTATATGCCTGAGTCATTTTCTATTATTGACAACCTGCTGGGGGGGTGGGGCGGTGCGGAGGTGGGGGAGGAAGGGCCGCAGGGTCCATTATACGCGAAGGACAAAAATCATTTTCTGGTTGAGTTGACTGCAAATTTGAGTCTTTGGAGTCATGCTAACTCAAAATTACAACTGACCAGGTCCATAATACGCGTGAAGGACAAAAAGATATTATAATCTTTTTCTGGTTGACTGTAAATTTGAGTCTTTGGAGTCTTGCTAACTCAAAATTACAACTGACCAAGCAGCGGCAAGATTAGTATTCGCCACTACCATATACCTCGTCAGAAGAAAGGGCACTCTTGTCAAGTTTACTTGAAGCTATAATTGGATTTTTCCATTGTTGATCATGTAAGTGACTCTTTGGTATTATCTATGTCCTGCTTATGTAATTCAGAACTGTTAGATTTCTACATTTGTTATTGTGACAAGTGACAACCTGGGGGTATGGTCCATAACACGCGTGAAGGACAAAAATCTTTTTCTGGTTGACTATAAATTTGAGTCTTTGGAGTCATGCTAACTCAAAATTACAAGTTTACAACTGATCATTTCCATAATACGCGTGAATGAGAAAAAGATATTATAACTTTTTCTGTTGACTGTAAATTTGAGTCTCTGGAGTCTTGCTAACTCAAAATTACAACTGACCAAGCAGCGGCAAGATTAGTATTCGCCACTACCATATACCTCGTCAGAAGAAAGGGCACTCTTGTCAAGTTTACTTGAAGCTATACTTGGATTTTTCCATTGTTGATCATGTAAGTGACTCTTTGGTATTATCTATGTCCTGCTTATGTAATTCAGAACTGTTAGATTTCTACATTTGTTATTTTTTATGTATTTCTAAATTGTTACACTATGTCCTGTTAATGTATTCTGAATTGTTAGATTTTTACACTCATTAATTTTTATTAATTTCAGTGGTATATATTTTAGTGGATATATAGTTTACTATCCATTGATATCATATCATCTTTGTAGTTATTTTTGGTGCTTTTCTTTTTCCTTTTTTTTTTTTATTCTTCTTCTTTAAAAAAAAAAAAAAATTAAAGCTGCTTGAATTAACAAAATACACTACTTACATATGTTTTGATCAGGTCTGGTCAACAGCCTACCATGAATAAACAGGATGACAAAGCAGGAGGAATAATTATTGTGTGGCAAACTGTTATCGACTTTGTGCAATCTTGTAAGGCCATTAAAGTCTATCGTCATGTGGTGGATGAATTCAAGCCTCTATGGCCTAAAGAAAGTTGGAAAACTTTTGTCTTGTGGATCAGTTTAATTATACTTGATCCTTTGATTTGCTATGTTCCTGTGATCGATGATGAGAGAAAATTACTTAATTTTGACAAAACATTCTCGGTTGTTCTCTTGGTTCTCTACGTGGTTATCTACATGGGTAAACTCTCGATTTATGGTTATAAGTTTCATAAGAAATTAGATGCTGCTTCATACTCATCAAACCTCTGGTGGGCTTTTGTTGTGCTTGCTCCACTCGTGCCTGTATTCACAAATGTAAGCGGTAGACTCTTTTCTACTAAATAATTTTTTTGTGTCTTTGATCGTTCAGCTTGTAACAGAACTTGACAGTCGTTTTAAGTAAATTTTCTTAATTTTGGAATTGAAAACATAGTTATGTACCGAACAGTGGTAGGAGCAAAGTGTGATGGAGGCACACTCTGTCAAGTTGCAAACCAGGTATTTGGTTGCAAACCTGGTACCAAGTCAAGTTGCCTTGGTGATACCAAGTTTGCAAACAAAATACTTATTGGTCATTTGGTTCAAACTCCGGGAACGTAACTTTGCCCATTTATTTATGGTTCAATAAGGATGTGTCTCCATCATACTCTGTTCAGCTCTGTTTTAGACCTGTGATTCAAGGAGGGCCAACGTCCGCCACACCCTTCTTGAGGCATGCGAGGCCAAATTCCGTATGGACAAATGACTACTATGATGACAAGGGTCACTATATGTATATCCATTAGTATATGTTTGTTCATATTAACGATATTCTAGTACTTTTGTGTAAATATACTAATTTGATTATCACTTGTTGTACACTATCAAGGGGTTGCTGCTGTTCATACTAAATGTGAAGCCAACGACAATCGTTAGAGCTTCACTATTTTCAGTTGGAACGGTTGTATTCCTCATTCTGTATTTGGCGAAGGTGTTGGGAATCTACAAATTGTTTATAGCAGCTGCAAATACTTCAGAAACACGAATGAAAACCGCAGTGCTCAGAGTTTTGGTCAATCTTCTACTTTACTTTTATGGAGGTCATGTAAGTCAAATAATCATTTAGATATGATGAATTAAATCGTTCAACAAAACTTTTACTGAGAAATATAGTTTTTCATATGTGCTTTACCTAATTTTTATCAATAATGTTAGATATTTCTTCTTTTTTTTTTTTTTTTTTAATATTCAACATTTTGTATCTTACTTACATACTAGTTGATTATATGACAATTGATAAATAGATGCATTTCATATATGAAATAAATAATCATATTAGTATATATTAATTCACTAATTGACATATCATTATTTGAAATGCAAGTGAAATACGAAAGATTAGAATTTCAGCATTACTAAAGTTTTATTGGTCGGTAATTTCCCTTTCTTATCATGGGAATATAGTTATTGCTTATGAATATTAGTTTTTGTTTTGTTTTAATCCAATTCTAGTATTGGAACGCAGGACGTCCAAGATAGCTTTTAAGGTTCACAAATTTTGTCAGTGCTTCCTTAAGCTTTAAAGTATATAACTTATGTCCTTTCCACAAAAAATAAAAAATAAAACATAAAAAGATGTAACTCAAGTCTCTCTATCAATCACAGTTCTAATAGCAAAAGGATATATTAGTCTTTACTACATTAAAAAAGAAAAAAAAAAAAAAACTGATTATTAAAATTGTAATCTAATATAACAAAATTTTTTAAAGAATATAATGTAGATTTAAAGTTATCATTATTTCTTACTTTTATAGGTAGGAGTTTCGAAGCTCAACAATGTTAGTGTCCCAACTCCCAACTTGTAATGTGGTTATTTTATTGAGTTGTTTGGTTGAATAATTTGTCATATCACGCACTCAAATACGTATAGATATTCAAGATGGAATTTCTATATTATTTTATTAGATCTTTTTATGTGGTATTTTAGAAGTAGTATGTACATTACTGGTACACTTTTATAGCTTGGAAAAGGTGGAAAGTGTACATCATTTCCACCTTCTCTTGTGATAAAGTCAATGGACTAATAGTTTGAATTTTAATATCACGTAAAAGTGTGAACAACCCAAAAACACCCTTAATGAGAGCTTTTTAACTTCTTTTTTTCCCACTTTCCTCTCTCTTGCTTGCGTTGTCTCACTCTAAAGAAAGACCACTTCAAAATTAAATCATATCCTAACTTCATGTATCAAAAGTCATATCTGCCAAAACCACAGCCAACGAAAACCTCTCTGTAACATAAAAAAGAAGCAGCTGTAATGAATTCAAAGATGATTTCTTGCTCTCTATATTAGGTTAGAGTGATTTAATTTTTTTCTTAATAGTTAACAATATGGAGAGTAGTTAGAATTAACAAAATGTTATTAGTCATTTTAACTAAGAGTAATGGATGGTTAGTATGGTTGGAGATGCTCTAGTATATCTAGTATGGTTGCTCAATTACAGTAACAAAAATTTGATTATGTTTATTTCAAAAAAAAAAAATGATTATGTTTCAACCTGGCATATTTTATGACTAACAAGTGGCTTACTGACCTTGCCTTGCCTTATCTTGTCTTTTAGCTATTTGGAGGCTTGTGGTACTTCTTTGCGGTATGGAAAAAGATGGAGTGCTGGAACAAAGCTTGCATACATCATAGTGGATGCTATTATACAGACCATCGTTTCATTGTTACTTCGGGAGACAATGGATTTCTTGATGATGTTTGTTTTAACAAGGCAGATGACAAAAAAATATATGAGTTGGGAATATTTAAAGATGCTCTTGAATCTGGAATTGTGGAGAAAACAAATATTGCAAAAAAGCTGTTGTATTGTTTCAGATGGGGCGCACAAAATCTTAGGTATGTGCAAAATATTAATTTTATAAAGTCTCCTTCATTGTTTTTGAAAAAAATATAAAGTCCCAATTAGTTCTGAAACACTGAATACATTTTTCTGACTTTATAAATATATAGTTCTGTTTTTATATAGTTTCATCTGTTCTGTTGGCATAATTTTGCATGAATATAGATATAAGAGGGGTTTTGCTACTATGCTGGATATGTATTGTTAATAGAAGGTTTAGTAATCATTAATTGAAATTCAATGGTTCACAAAAATTTTTGTTTGAAAATTAAAAAGAAAAAAGAATAAAAAACGAAGTGAAAATTAATCCATCTTGTAACTATCCATGTAATGATAAAGTTCTTATATACAGGGATACATAACCATTCAAATAGATCAAAGTTTAGTTTGGGCATGCAATTTGTTTTGTGTAGTTGTCCACTATCTAATGTCTATACATTGTATCCATTCTCAGTGGACTACCAAGTGAAAGAAAATAATCAGGCAATACATAAGGATCATGCTATTACATAGTTTCCATATAGTTAGTTAGTTACATAGAATATTAGTGGTTATTGGATTCTAATCCAAAGAATAACAAAAATAAAAAATTTGCAAATTAAGAAAATGTCTGAATCAAATAAAAACAAACCACTCTTATGTAAAACTAGTAGTGTTTGATGATGTTAAAGGAGTAAACAAGATGAACAAGAGCAAAGCTCGAACTCTGCTTTAATGGTGGACGATCTGATTTGCAATTGAGAGAAAATCAGAGAAGAAATTATTTGATTAGCTTCATTGAATGAAACAATTACAGAATGATCACTTACATATATTTGTTACAAGATTTAAGCTCAGCCTTTGAATCATAACTGAAATAATCTTGGCCTTAGATCAATAACTAACTCTAACTGTCTTTAATCACAAAGCTTGCTTGACTGACACGTCAACCATGATGGTCAGCCTGTGAGCTTCAGCTTAATCAGCTCTCTTTGCAATACTTTAAGAAGGTCACTCCTCTTTAGGTTCTGAGCTTGTGCTTAAGTAAGCCAAGCTGGTACAAGCATGATCTTGGTGTTGTAGACCAAGCTGTTGCAGTCCATATGGCTGTTCCAGCTGTTGAACTGAACTATAAGCTGAGCCTAAGTGGTTAGTAAGGCTGCTATAGTTAGAAGAAGCTGGAACCGAAGCTGATGATATCCTT
>CM034467.1:28188475-28253072 GCA_019925255.1 Litchi chinensis
AAAAAATAAAAAAAAGGAAATTAAAATTTTAAAAAGACAAACATATCCATAAGTCAAACAAAAAGCCAAAAGTTTTTCCAGTCATTCACTATTCCACGCTCTCATTCTCTCACACAGACCGTCAAACACGAAGCCAAAACCACTCAGACACTCAAAGTTTATTACCTTGTAATTGCGACGAACCTTTAATTAATATATCCTTAGCAATTTTGTTAGCAGAACTAATGTTACAATGACTTATACACGGATTTGTAAACATCTTGTGGAAGCTGAATCAAGTATTAACTTCAAGATTGAAACCCGAAGCCTCTGCACTGCTAGCCTATCAGTGTCCTGCCACATCTTTTAGACAATATATAAATGAGCAACAACATTTTTTTTTTTGGAGGGTTGTGTCGAATTTCATAAACCTTCTTTTCACTTTCTCCTCTTAAGCATGCATTTATAAATAGTTCAAAATTTCCTTTCTTTCATAAATGTGTACACATATATAATTCAAAACCTACATTTTCTACCATAAAACTAAAATATCTAGATAGCACGCAACAATTTAAGAACAAATCTGAAGCTACTAGATAATTTAAATCCATTGTTATATTCCTAATAATTAACTCTTGCAGGTGCTTCAATATCATTGTGGTTGCCTTTTGCCTTAATGGCAAGATAACTAGATAAGCATCTGCATGACTCTAACACTGTGGTTCTTCAACAGTTATCTCAGATCCCACTTGCAGGCTGCGGTTGAGACCCTACAATCCGTGCTACCTGCTAAGTTCAGCTGGATATTCTTGCTCTTGCATAGATTCAAGAGCTGCCTTTCGCTTGTATACATTTTGTAGGTCATATAACATTAGACCGAAGGCATCAACCTTTTCAACTACTCGAATAGTTTTGGATGAGATAGGAAGGTTGGAAGAACAAGGGCCATCTTGAAACCAAACAACAAATTCTTCTCCATAGAACTCATTATACTCAAGATGATCAATAAATTTTTCACTAACAGTGCTTGAAGTGCCAGCATTGACACTTGTGAAGGTTTGTAGCTTGCCTTCCACCAAGAAGAGCATTTAATCAATTAAGCTGCTATTTTGGACAATTTGAGCGTGCTTCTCATAAGAAACTAGCTTGGCACAATAAAAGTTTACATCCAATTTTCAATAATTGTAAGATAGATTGAAGTTTAAATTGCAGAATAGTTGATTGAGAGAAAATGTTGTTGCATGTATTGTATATAAGTTATAATCTATGCAATTGCAGCTAATTTTTCTAAACATATGTTAATGCTGCTCATTTATTAGTTGTTTTGTACTTCACAAATAGGAAAAGAAAATGTAACCTAATCAAATGAAGTATTAACATTTTAACAGGCTCCTAGCTAATTCTATAGAGGGATATTATAAAAAAATCCCTTGGAATGGAAACTAATGTCGAGTCACTTTTGTTTTTAAACTATTACAAACAAATAAAAAAAAAACCCCTTAATGGTTGGTACTTTCCATCCTAAAGATGACATATCTGTTAGGGTGTAAGGATAGTTAATGTTGTGCAATAGAGACAAAAAATAAAGTATGAAGAAAAAAGAAAACACAGAGAATTATAGTGGTTCGGTAATATACATACGTTCACTTTCATATGATTGAAATACTTTTAGTAAACTTTCAATATGATTACAACAGTTATTTATATAAAAACTCTAATTCTGAATGTCACGCCAACATTATTTTTTTATGAAGAAAAAATATCATGTGTCACATTATTATTGAAATATCACATAAATATCAGCATGACACACTAACTAAACATCTCAAAACGAAGTGAGCTTTCATTTGCATTTTTTTTTTCTTTTCTTCTTTTGCTTTATTTATTTATTTGGTGGGTGTATTGAGGGTGAACACTGAACAAGCAAAATGAAATATAAGGAAATTATGTTGGTGATTGCAGTGTAGAATTATTACAACATTCTTCAAACCTGATGGGCTGCTAAGCACATAATTCAATTTTCAAATTCAAATGTCAGTTACTTTGATTAAGTTAATTATAGAAAGCTACTCAGTAACTGTTTCATGTTTTAATTAAATCATCACTTTTGCTTTTCTTATTAACACCTCTTTCTCTCTCTCCGTCCCTTCTCTACCTCCCTCCCTCCCCTCCAAATTTATTCTATCAAGACTTGTTTATGACAAATAGGGATTAACTAATATTTTCTTTGTTTTCATTCTCCGCTATTGTTCCCTTTAAATTTGTACCTAAGTATTCTTTATTGATGATATACATTTGATAGGGAATTTCTTAATTTGTTGAATTTGTGAATCAATGGAGACCATGGAAGCATGTGAATGGATGATTTGACTTAGGAAAGAAAACGAGTAATCAAAAAAATTCCATGGATGGAGATGAAAGAACTTAAGCTCAAGCAGAGTTCACGTTTTATGTGGTTTCCCATATTCTTGGAAAGATTACTAAGCAAATTTTTAAGATTAAGGGGTTTTTTGTTTTTTGCACTTAACACTTAATAGTGCTTAATTAGGCCAATTAAGGGATTTTTGTTTGTTTTTTTAAGTGGTTAAACCACTTAAAACAACTCAAAAACCACTTAAAAAAAGTTACATTTTTTTACTTTTCACTTAATACAAAATCACTTAATGATTTTATAAATATTTATTCCAAGTTTATCCTTCCTAAAATAACATATTTCCAAGTTTATTCTTGTTTTACATTATACAAATTTCTTTTAATGCTTTAACAAACAATATTGAAAAATAAAAACCCTAAACATCTCAACATCAAATTTTTCTATAGTTAGATCACTATATTTCTCCAATCAAATTTCATAAATATTTATTGATTTTCTTTATTAATCTACTTATGGAGTAGCCCATATTGTGTTTATTTGTTAAAACTTCACTGTGTTATTAGTGTTTTTGGTTTATGTATATTGATGAAAATTTATTTGTGTATAACAGAACCTCAAAGTTTCACCTCTTGTTTCTTCTTTTAGTTTTTTTTATCTCAAAGTTTTTATCAAATATGTTATCGATGTACAATAGAACCTCAAAGTTTTTTTTTTTTTTTTTTGTTATCGAATCTGTTATCGATATATATTACTTTACAATTTCAATTTTTGTTGTAATAGTAATTCAATTTAAGACCATTTTGTTTATTTTTATTTGAATATATAATTTAATTTACTCTACTATAATAATTCGTCTTATTTTAATAATAAATCAAAATATTATATATAAACTTTTTAATATTGTTAAATAATTTATTATAATTGTTTGTATCATATCAAATAAAGTTACTTAACAACTAATAATAAATTATATAAATATCAAATTGCTAGTATTTACAATTTTAATTTTAAAACAATAAGATTATTATACATTCAGAGGTAAGGAAAAAAAAAAAACATGTATTATGATTTCATATTTTAGTCACTATTCAGTCTTCAGCAACACTGTTCAGTCTTCAAACAAAAAAACAAACGACCCCTAGCATTTCCAATTTGTGGTGATTTGCATTGCTGACATTCATTTATAATGCGCATTTGTAGGTTTTTAGAGAGGTTCTTGAAAAGAGACCATTTCTCTAAATCTTGTCATGTCCATTTGGTCTTCTCTAATTTACTACTTGAAGACTTTAAAAATTTTGTTTCACTAAAATAATTATCCATAGAAATTAATTAAAGTTCATAAATCATAATGCTTCATTAGCTTATGGAAACTATATTGGAATAAGAAGCAAATTCTACCAACCTGCATGTTCCCAATGAAAAAGGTAAATGTTGCCAAAATCACAAAGATGTTTTCCCAAACATGCGTACTGATTTTAAGGTTTTGACCATAACCATTGAAAAAATATATATAATATATGTATTATATAAGATGAATCTTAAAAACTTTTGACTCCCCAACTACAATTGTAAGGAACAAATTCTAAGCGTTGTTAAACAACTTATTGACCTTGATTTATACAAATTGAAGTGCTGCAAATAAAAGAAACAAGATAATATTTAAAAATGTTAGAAAAGTTTTAACCATAAAAAGTAAAGAAGAAAAGAAAAAGAAAAACTTTTTGCAAGATCAATGCATTGATGGGATAAGCTAATTAGATATATGCTAAAAATATGTGATTTGACTATTTTATTGGTTGAGTAACCTTACCTATCAATAATAACTTTTGGATCGATATCCAATGGTTGTTATTAATGACCATAAGATTATCCAATTAGTAAGGTAGTCAAATTCATATTTATATATCTACATCAAAAGTTATGATATAACAACTAAAACTATATAAAAACAGAATTACATATGTTGGCTTCTGCTAGAGAAGCTTATTGATACAGGGGTAGTTATAGGTAGGATCTAATTTTTTGTAGTTTTTTTAATTTCTTTTAATTTTCAAACTATGAATTTTGTTGACATTTATATTAAATCTGATGATTACTGACCATCACATTAATAATACAGATCCTACGTAATAATAGAATTCATAAAAATTATAAAATGTTAAAATTATTGAAGACTTTATAAAATAAATATTTTGCACAAACCTAATATTTTGTGCACCCCATTTAAAACAATACAATGGCTTCTTGGCAATATTTGTTGTCTCCACAGTACGAGATTCAAGAGCATTCTTGAATATCCCCAACTCATGGTTGTGTCTCTATCTTGCTAAAACAAATATCATAAAGATTGTGTTGTAAGTCTTTGGAATTGGGCCACCCAATGTGTATCGGGCTTGATACAATTTTAAAACTTTTATCAGGGGCCAACGGCCAAGGCTGCTATATGTCTTTGAAATTGGGCCAGCTATTGTCTATCAGGCTTGGGTAAGTGTTCATAGTAAAGTGTAAGCCTAAAGGGCAATTTAGTAATATTATTATAATTTTTTCAAATGGGCTAGGGTAGGCTTGAGCCCAACCTAGCCCAAATATATCTCCGTCTCCACTTCCGTAGTTCCATAGTGATTTCCAACCACAATCAGTATTTTTAGTCTTTTAGGTTCTTCAAAAGCATAATTCAAAATGGTCAAAGCTTTACAAATTTCTTTGTATAAAGTTGGTCTTTTCATCTCTCATCTCTATGTGCAAATATTTAAAGAGAGAATTAACGCTTATCTATAATTAATTTCTATAGCACGAATTAATGAAATAGACCACATGGTGCATAATGACTGGGTTCTTATTTTTTAATTAAAGTAGAAATCTTTTGACAGAAATGACTTAAGCTTAATACCTTTTGTAGTTGTATTGGCGAGAAGTGATGTACATTGACTGCACAACCACAACCGGTACTTCTTTCAAGTCTTTTTGGTTCTTCAAAAGTAGAATTCAGAATAGTCAAATCTTCACAAATTTCTTTTCAAAATGTTGGTAGTTTTATCTCTCATCTTTCTATGCAAAATCTTTTGAGAATTAATACTTGTTGACGTCTAGAGATGGTCAACACCCCGATTGGGGTTGGAACCTCGACAATGGAATGATTTGTATGAGGCCGGCGGTGAAGACTATGCCAGCGATGAAGACCATACCGGGCCGGGGGTGAAGATCATGTCGAGCAATCCTTTTTGACCTCTAAAGGTCACGTCCGGAGTTGAACTACCAAGTTGCTTGGTGGTAGGAGTTGTGCACCAAAAACCTTATAAAGGTTACGAGTTTAACTCCAGACGCGACCTTTAGAGATCAAAAGGTGTTGACCGTATCCGGACGTCAACATTAAAAACACGCGTTTTTAATGTTGACGTTCGAAGACAGTCAATACCCGATTGAGGGTTGAAACCTCGCCAATGGAATGATTTATATGAGATCGACGGTGAAGACCATGCTGGGCTAGGGATGAAGACCACACCGGGCAACCCCTTTTGACCTCTGAGGGTCACATCCGAAATTGAACCATCAACCTTATAGGTTTTTTGGGCTGACAACTCCTACCTCCAAACTAGGAACAATGCTTATATATAATTAATTTCTATAACACGAATAGATGAAGCAGACCACACATGATGCATAATTAATGGGTTCTGAAGTTTTTAATTAAAGTAGAAATTTTTTTGACACAAGCAATTTAAGTTTAATTGTAGTTGTATTGGCTAGAAGTGATGTACATTGACTGCACAGATGTGAAAACACATCGAGGAAGTTGTATCAAGTTTCAACTTTGGATGCCATCCTCAACATGTACATGGACATTAAACAAAATAAACACTGAAGCCTGCTAAGGATGGCAAAAATCCCCCATCAGCTCCAAATTTGCGAGGCTCGATTTTGTTTGGAGTGGACTTGAAGTAATATTGGTTTTTGGACCTGGTTTAGATAAAATACTTTTGACCCGATTCAATCTCGATTACCTATTTTGATTTTTTTTTTTATTACACATTAATATTGTTAATGTTTTCATTATATTAGTAGTATTCATTTTTAAGTGTTATGTATTATTATTTTATTTATTTAATTTTGTTACCATAAGATATTTTACAAACAAATCGTGCTTATAAATAATTATGATACATAATAGAATTTTGGATGATATTTTTAATAGATTGACATGCTACATAAAGCTTGATGAATATTGTGTAGTTTAAATTATTATGGTATTTTTATGTTATGTTAGACTTAGATGTATCTTTGAATTTAACCATATGTTTATATTTAAGAATTTTTTTAATTTAAATTTATATTTATATTTAAGTAAAAGTTAAAATGAATCGGGCCAAATGAGTTGGGTTTAGAGCTTGGGTTTGAGGCCTAGATTGAAAACTTCAGGTCATAGCTTGGGGTTAGGGACACGTAGGTCACCTTGCCCCAAACTACTTGAGATTGGATCAGGTAGCTCTCGCTGGAATCAGGCCCATTGCCATCCCTATCCTCTACTACTATTTTCTTGCCATCTCTTTTAGACACTGTATAATGACCAGCAACTTTTTCTTTTAGGTTTGACGTGTCGAATTTTGTAAACATTTTTTACTTATATAAAAAATGTTGTCGCTCTTAATTTTTTCTTCTTTTAATGTATCCTTATATTTAGTTAAAAATCTACCTACTGTACAAGAAAACCAAACACTAATTATTCAAGAAATATATTGAGAATACCATGAAATGAGATAGTAGCACACAACAAATCTTCTTACACCCAATTCGAAGACGCTAGAACATGTAATTGTTTTATATGTTCCTAATAAGAATATGCATAACTTCATACTACATATGGTTCTTGAAAAGTTATCCGAAATCCCACTTGTGGGCTGCGGTGTTTGAGAATCTACAGTTGGTTTTTACGGCTGAGATTCAACTGGAGGTGCTTGGTCTTGGTTAGATCTGCGAGCTATTTGATGCTTGATGAATGCTTTTTTAAGGTTATAGTACATCAAAGCAAAGGCATCAATTTTTGTAACCGCTTCAATAGTTTTGGTTGAGATGGGGAGATTTGATGAATATGGGTCAGCTAGAAACCAATCAACAAGTTCTTCTCCACAAAAATTACCATCTTCAAGATTGTTAATTATTACATCAGAACGAGCTATGCTATCAGAGCTGGTGCTTGCAGAGGCATCAGTGCTTGAAGAACCAATGGCTGCAGAGCCAGTATGGATACTTGCAAAGGAGTATATTTGTAGTTTGCCATGCACCACCAAAAGCATTTTATCAATTGAGCTGTCCTTTTGGACAATTTGAGCATACTCAGTGTAGGAAACCGGCTTGACACAATCACACAACTCATTCAACAATTCTTCACTCCAACATTTAAACTCTTCCACCTTTATAAATGTAGAACAATAAAAGAAAATGCATACTCTGATCAGAATACATGCAATTGATTACCAATAATTCTAGATGAATTGCAGGTTAAATTGTAGAAGACTTAATCAAGAGGATGGAAGAAAATATATTATATGTATAACTCTCATAGAAGACCCCACATATATATATATTTATTATTTATTTTCCTTCGAAACATGAGGAGTTAATATTTTTTACCTTTCTATGGATAAACCTAGACACAATGAGGAAAATTATATTAAAAAGAGAACAGGGAAATGTTGTAAGCCCAACACCGACTTAGCAGTTGGTTTGAGGCCGAACAAAGCCCAAGTCCAAGTCTTATTTCTCAATTATGTGCAACTCCTTGCAAGTAGTAGGTGAAAAAGGTATGGCTGTAGCGCTTGGTGCAGTTGGTGAAAAAAGTGTGGTTGTAGTGCTTGGTGGAGTTGGCAATATGTGGCTCATTAAAGTAGGGCTGGGCACATGAGTTAGCAATATGGAAGCTCAAGAGAGGGGTGGCGTGTCGGCAAAGAAGAAAAATGAAAAATAAAAATTAAAAATGAACAGGGGTAGGGTTTGGCTGTGCAAACGACTTAGGGTTAGATGGTGAATTTACGTATGTGTTCTTGAGGGTTATTCAAAATTTGAATAACCATCAAAGACAAATGTGTAAATTTGATATATATAAAAATACATATATAGGGTATTGGGGTTCGATTTGGTTCTCGAGTCTGGAGACCCAAACCGAATAAAAACCAAACATGCATCAATTTTTCATACCTAGAACCGAGCACCCTCCCTCTTATTATATGAACCAACCCGAACACCTGAAGTTTGGTTTGGGTCGGGCTATTCGAGTCGGTTCTGTATTCAAATGCTCAAGCCAGGCCTATATTAAAGTGTGTGTGGCTGTGCATGTTCTTAAGTTCTTGAATTGTGTGGCTCCTAGCATTTGATTTGAACTATAAATAGATGTTCTATTCTTCCGTTTCTTCCGTTGCAACGTCAAGAAGTAGAAGAAGCAAAAGCTATTAAGTGAGATCAAACAAAAAATTAGCTGACTTGAGTATATTCTTGAGTGCAAAGTGTGTGAGAACTTAATGAGTGTTCTAGAGTTTGTCTCTAGGAAGTGAGAAAGGGTGTTGGTTCCTAAATTTGTGTGATTTCTTTGTATGAGAATTATTGTAATTTTTTGTGAGTTTAATAAAGCAATTTGTTTACTTGTCTTGTCTCCGATAATTAAATATTAGAATTGTGTGCTCTAATTATTCTTCAATTACTCTACAAATATACCAAGCCAAGGGGGACTTAAAGAGCACATCAATTTAGCGAAACAAAAACAAAAGCAGAAAAGGAAGTAATTAAGGTCTGCAAACACAAAGAAACTAGAAGAAAAACAAATTAAACCGACTTGAAACCATGTCTTGGGACATAAGGTACTTTGAGCTATGTGAAATATCATTTGCCTTGTAAACTATCTAAAGAATTTCCTTGGTCATTGAAAGTTAAATGTAAGATATATATATATATATATATATAATGTGAAATTGCACCATATGAGATAATAGATAATGTTCATCGTCTACTAGTTCAGTGTTAACTTTGTAAATTGAAAATAAATAGTAACTAAAGTTTGCGCTTTACTTACTGTGATGAGTATGTCTAAGCAAAGCTTGCGTTTTATGTCTATTTTGAGATCCTGAGGAAGATTGTTGAACAAATTTTCAAATTCAACACCTTCGGTTTCGTCCCATTTATCTAGAGGGTATCTCTTGATTTGCTTTCGTAGGTTCTTCGGTAGCTTTGCAAAGGACCTACTCTGCTCTATCTCTAGTTTCTTCTGTCTTTTCATCTCTGATTTTACAGTTTCTGATTGCAGATACATCTGTTTAACAAAAGTTAATAAGAAATAAAATTTACAGCTTATGAATATTATATGGTTAGAGAACAAACATAAAATCTTCACTGCACGAGTAGAGCGGTGCACCTAGTGAACAGAGATCTGACAAGTGGAAAGTTAAATTTTTAAAAAGTATTTAACAAAATTAGTGGAAGGGAAATTGAGAGAAAAAAACCCTGCCAACAAATCAATAACAATTCTAAGAACCTAACTTTCCACTTTTCAAATGTGCACCCGATGCTTTCAAGACTTTTTTAAGGAAAAATGTATAACAACCTGAAAGTTTCCAATGAATAAGGCAAACAACATCACGCCGTAAATGGCAATGGATATCACAAAGATATTTTCCCAAGCGTCTGTACTTACATAAAGGTTTTGACCAAAACCACTGTAAAGCAAAAAGGAAAAATGAATTTATTAAGTGCATAAAATTTTAAATTAAAATTGACATAAATTTGTGACTACTGTTATATGTTGTAATGTTTAGAAATTTCGAGGAAAAACAATACTTAAATAAACGTGTGACAAACCGAGAGTACCGAAGATGTTATTTATAGAGGCTGGAAAGTCGTTAACATGCTTGTTATGATAAAAGTAAAACAGCTTGGTGTGTCATCTTGTTACTGCTACTAAATTTTACCATAAATTTTCTCTTTATCTCTAACCTTTGTCTCTCTTGTATAGAGAGATAAAATGATTAGTCATGTCTGACTCAACTTTGAGAAAACAATCTATTGTAAAAATAAAAATTGAGAGGATACAGAACAAGAAAATGAGAATTGATGAAAGTGCAGTTATAAGTTTATAATATATAATGACTTATAATGCACAATGTTTCAAAATGTGAGCACAAGAAGGCCTAAGCTCCTCACGTCGTTTCAATACTATTGTTGTTTTAATATGATTATGAGTTTGAGTTGTGTTTCGTCACAAAAACTACAAATCCTATAATAATTTAAATTAATAATGAAAATACAAACCTGAGATTTTGGAGGCCCCAACGTAAACAATATAAAATCTTCTTCGGAAGACTAAAATACTCCTCAACAATACCAGACTCAAGAGCATCATAGTATATTCCAAAATCATAAATTGTGGTATTCTGAGTTTTTATTGGGCACATTTCGTCAAACATTGTGTAGTTATCATAGTGGCCAACACGATTTACACAAAAGAAACGATACCGATTACAGTCTAATGAACTTAGATTGCAGGCTTTCATCCAACAAACAATCTCTGTTTCTATGGCAAAAGCATACCATAAGCCTCCGAACACCTAAAACACAAAAATTCACTTGTTGGTACATTTGATAGTAGTTTCGTACACAATGATATAAAATTTACACAAATAGACTATCTATTTGCAATTATATATCTCAAATCTCGTGCTTTATTATTTTCTCTTAACCTTAAGTCATTAAATAGGTTGTTTATTAGACATTTGAAATATTAGCCTAACTCAAAAGCCATTTGGTTTAAATTTAAATCATACCATAAATATGTGGTTTTTCTTTACGTATAGGCTATGTTTGGCACACAGTATATTGTTTTTTATTGATTGAATAGTACTGTATCATTTAGAATATTAAACATCATACAATAGCACGTTTGATGTTGGATTGTATAAAAAGGACAGAAAAATAATTTTACATTTAATCTCACCCAAACTTTTTATTTTTGACATTACATCACCACGTTATTGGTTACTTTAGAAAGCAAATATTAAAAAAATAATAATAAATTTATAAAAGTATATCAATATAAAAGGATAAAAAAGCCACCAAAAAAAAAAAAAATCAACGAAATCATAAATCAAAAATTGAAAAAATCAAATTCCATTCTTTTAAGGAAAAAAAAAAATCAAAAATCAAAAATCAAAAATCAAAATGAAAAATCAGAAAAACAA
This sequence comes from Litchi chinensis, assembly GCA_019925255.1. Lineage (NCBI taxonomy): Eukaryota > Viridiplantae > Streptophyta > Magnoliopsida > Sapindales > Sapindaceae > Litchi > Litchi chinensis. The sequence continues at coordinate 28,200,047 of CM034467.1, forward strand.
AACATCATGAGCTTCCCTCTATTCTCACTTCTCATCATCCATTGCAACACTCTCAAAAAGGAAAAGAACAAAAATCAAAGGAACCTTCCAATTTCTGTCCATCTTTGTTTACCGTCACATTTATAATAATCAAACTAGTAAACATCATCAACAAAACCCACCCACATCAATATACAACCAAGTAAAATCTACATAATTAAAAAAAAAAAGCGAAAAAAAAAAAAAAAAGAAGTAAAAAAAAAAAAAATAAAAGAAAACTTACTCCATGCTGATGGACCAGACCAAACTCCTCAACTAACATGGAGGAGACCACATTTCCTTCACATAGGTGAAGAAGACGGCAGTTTGTCCACATTCACTATTGGCAAAGGAGGAGTGAGAGAAAAGAGAGAGAGACTGGACAAGAAGATAGTGGGCAGAGAAAAAATGGGTAGGGCATCATTACTTTTTTTTTTTTGGTTCTAATTTTTAATTTATTTACCAAATACAACCTAATTCCACCCATTGGGATGTTACATAATACACAATATATGATGTATCAGAGTTACTATTCATATTAAACTAATGCAATACAATTGAACCATCAAATATTGTATTGTAATAGTTTAATACTTTTTAAAACTCTAATACTATCCAACACATGATACCAAATATGCCCTTAGAGGATTAGTATTAAAGGATCACAACGACATAATATTGTTATTATTATTAAAATACTGAGAATGTCATAACTAAAGTCAACCGTGATATGTCAAAAATAAGAGTACTCCTATTGAAAATAATAATCAAATGAGTTCTTTTTTTATATAGCATGAAAAAACTAAGAGTTTGTTTCAGTAATATCAAGGACTAAAAAAATTTAATAACATCATTTTACTGTTTGTAAATTTTAATGATAAAATTACACTTAATTTTAAAATTTTGAAAGACACCGAATAGAGAAGCAAGAAACAAAAAAGGAAACAAGAACTCACTTGAGCACCATTAAACATAGAATTTGCACATTGATGAACTTGAACCACTAGCCAAAGCACCATTAAACAAGCACCCACTTATTGTAAGAGTCATCAATTTGAATTGCTAGAGGTGGGTTTTATTCTTCCTTCTCCATTTTCATGCCAAAACCAACTTCAATGTGTTACTAGTAATTCGAAAGAGTTGCTTTTACATGGGTTGCTATACAAAGAAAATGTAGAGGAAAAGGGAATTGGCCCGATGCCTTCGCGAACTATTTTTAGTTCACGAGCTCTGTTTTCGTTGTTTTTGTTCTCAAAAAAAATAAAGGGACAAAAACAGAGCTTGTTCAAAGCTATGAAAAGGTTGATTCCACTCCTCCTAAAACAAGCACACGTCATTTCGATTGAACACATACATCATGTGTGCATTGTTATCGAAAACCATCAGTGCCGCTGGTAACGGATTGATCTCTGATCAACCAAAGAACCGCATCTAAAGAACTTGCTTGGTTGCAAGTCGGCTAAAAAATTGGAGAAGATGAAAACTTGAAAAATTTTTTCTTAGTTTTTTAAATGAAGGATATTATTGTCTTTCACTCCTAGAAGTGCTAATAAAACTCAATCCATTTCTTTGATGCTAATCAAATAAGTACTCAGTTCATAATGCTATTTCATATGATTCTTACTAATTAAATTTTAGAGTCATGGTCACATTAATGTCAATACACAAGAAACCGATGTAGGATAGAGATGCATGCAATAATTGTGAATTATGCAAATAATGGTAACGTGAACTTACATAACCCCCATAAATATAAAGAACAAGATTGAAAGCAGCTTTTGCCCATGTAGCTTTAGCAAGTGCGGCCGATGTTCTTGTAGCTCTTGTAAATACTATGTACATTAAAATCACCGTACCAAAATACTGCAAAAGATAAATGTTCGCTGAATAGAAATTCTTGACTCCCGGATCTGGCCATGCAACGCTTAAAATCTGCTCAGAGTACTACATCATCATATATATAGCTTATTAATTAGAGTCTGTTTTGTTAGTGATATCAAAACACGCATGAACATACAAATGATTGCATTTGTGGTTTCATGTCAACGAGGAAGGTAACACAGAAGTAGAGCATATTTTTTTGTCTTATATATTAAGACAAGTGGAAGTTGCTAAAATTTTCAAAAAAAAAAAAAAAGGATGGAAGTTACTAAAAGGGGCCACATTACAACTATAATTTTTTTTTAGCCCAAAATGAATTCAAAATCATATTTAGTCCACAAACAAAACTATCTCAGGTGAATACCTTTAAATTACCAGAAGACACTTTTAATTGAAAAGGTAAAAAACCTAGGTAAAACCCCATCAACCCTCCACTCGCATCTCACGAACCCAACCCATGTTCTCTGTTTCACACTAGTTAGATCTCCCCCATACCACCGAAACCAACTGGACTAGCGACAATAGCGTACAAAAGACTTGGATCAGTAGCAGCAATGATGGGAGATCTTCTTTTTTGAGGGTTTTCCTTTTGTTTTGGATAAACTCTCAAAAATTTGATATTTTTTAAGGTATTTTTTTCTTTTTCATAATTGTCCACCACGATATCATGAGATGCTACCCACATCTTATGATTTATTATTATTATTATTATTATTATTATTATTAGTGAGATTATCCATTATCTCATGATTAAAAATTATCAAAAAATCCCTTGAACATGTCATTATAATAATAATAATAATTATTATTATTATTATTATTTGTGAGATGTTATTGGAAATTGACTTAAAAGAGGTTTGGAAATGTAGGGACATAGGTTGAAATTAATTTTATTTATGGGCTAAAAGTGATTTCAAATAAGTTTTGCATTAAAAATAAATTTTACATTTGAATTTTGGCTTGTTTTGAAATTTTACCACAAGATAATGAATTAAAGGGCTAAGAGGTTTAATGGTACATAATCTTGAGGCATTTTTGACTATTTTCTAAAAGTATAAATTGTACAAACTTTCCCCTATATTTAGGAACAAGGCTAAATATGCAAGGAATGCCCTTAACTGTGCCAAACATCTAACATTAATGATTGAATGTTCCAATTAATAATTGACTTTAAAGGTAAAATGGTCATTTATCTAACAAATAAAAATGAAAATTCTAAATCAATCTCGAAACTTTTTCTAAATATGAACCTCTTTAAAACAAGTATAAGCAAACCAATGTAACTTTGAATAATTAAGAAATGACCCTAAAGTTAAAAAAGAAAATGAAAAAAAAATGAAATTTCCACTTATGATGGAGTTCACCGTCTGTGGAGATTGAATCTTCTCTGCAGTAGGAGGAGATCTCCTCCCATCATGAATGAGATTGACTCATCTACAAAAAATCATCGATCTCACTTGGGGCAGATCGATTGATTTCCTCTGTGAGTGGTCAAACAATATCGTATAGATGATCATCTATAGACGATCTCCTTATGGGAGATCTATCTTTTTGTTTGAATATCCTCTAAGAGGATATCAATCTTTTCTTTTTGCAATAGATTTGGAATTTCATTAGCGGTTATTGTGGGGAGATTCCTTTTTTATTTTTTCTCATTAGGGGCATCTTTTTTTCTTTTTTCTTTTTTTTTTTTCACAGTTAACCGTTAAATATAACAATTAACTAACCATTAAAGTGAGGAGATCTATTACAATAAGTGATGGAAATCAAATAAGGGATTAGTCTTTAATTAATTGATGAATATTTAGTACAAGAGAAATAGTGTTACTACCATTACATGATTAAATAACATTGATCAATTGTTAATGCATTAAGAGGTAGAGTGTGCAGTTATGGCGTTTGTGTGTCTATATATACATACCATAATTGCACACCCTACGTCTTAATCCGTTGATTAGCGGTTGATCATTGATACTCAATCATGTGTAAGGGTAGTGACGCTTTTTTCTTTACTAAATATCCATCAATTAATTTTTTAAATGAAAAAAGAAAGAAAAACAGAAAACGGCAAAAAAAAAATGGAGATGAGCGCATATCTTTCCATGGAGAAGGTGCAGATCTTTTCCTCTTGTTTTCATTTAATTTTGTTAGAGATTTTTTTTTTTTTTTTTTCTGTTTTAAGTTGGGTGTCTGAGAGATGGACATGGAGAATTTTGTTGGGTGTTTGGGCGATGGTGATGGAGAATTTTATTGGGTGTTTAAGTGATGAAAGTGAAGATGATGAATTTTTTCGAGTGTTTGGGTGATGACATTGAGGAATATTTAGGTGACAAAATTTGTTAGGTGTTTGGGTGAATGAATCTAACCAAAAAGATAATAATAAGGTGTGGAAATCCTGCACCGCATAATTTATACAAGAAAATCTATCTTACCTGTTTAAATGGAAAATAATTCCATATATATGACCATAAGTCAAATAGTAGGAGAAGTAACCAAATCATCTTCTCATACTTCTTTTCAAGTAAACCAGCCCTCATCACCAGAGAACCCATACAGACCACATTAATTGCAATTGCCAACGGATCTAAAAACCATTTTATTACCAGAGAAGATGTCCAATCGCCTGCTGTAACACACTTTCTGCGATCATCGATCACAGTAGCATAGAGGTATAAAGGATCCATTGAGATTTTATTAGCGCACCATATTAAAGGGATTATATATGCCACACGAAGTAACCCTTTGCCCACAATTGTGTCATAAAAAGATCTGGATGGTTGTCTACTGCTCAAACTCCCTTGAACTTCATCATCAGAAACAGGAATTTGCCTTGCTAGTTGTGTGCTTTCCTCTATGTCAACCGAGTCCTGAGACCTGATCAAAAGTTTAGTACATTAGTTCCTGGTTCTGTACATGCTCATCCACGATAGAATTAGAAACCCACATTCATCTGGTCAGTCAAGTTATGAAACCAAGTACAGAACAGCTCGATCTATTGCGAAAGTACAAAGTTTAGTATCATTTAACAATACAGGTCCACAACTTCTGACCAATTAAAATTAGTGAAATTCAATGAATGTACCTTTTTTGTGTACATATACACAAGTACAAATTAAATGCAGGTCAATATTAAACTATATATTTACTCTTAATTCAAGATTTTGAAAACTGTCACTTCCACGTCGTCATATCTATATTTAAGTTCAAATCAATTTACGAACGTTGATAACAAAATATATATATATATATATATTTAAAAACAGCTCAACCAGAGGCAAAATTCCATGAGCAATTAATATAACCAAAATATATATTTAATTACTTACATGATGAACAAAGAAGAAGTTCTAGTAGAACTGTAGAAGAAGGGTCACTCTCCTTAAAGCGCTGGATTCTTCAATAATTTGATATGCATTTCATGGGTTGCCGAGATCTGGTTTATATATAATAGAATAAGTTTGCCTTTTATTGTTAAGGGAAAAATCGAAAAACCCCTAAAATAGAAAGTATTGCCAGTTTACCTCAATTTTTAAAAGTATTAGCCAAAACCCCCCTACCATCAGTCCAAAAGGGGTTCCATTCAAAAGTTGAGTTGAGTGGCTTCATGACAAATCCATAAAAAGACAAAAGTATCTTTACCATATTAAAAAATTTTAAAAATTAAATATAATTATTGAATATTTAATAATTAAAATTTAAAAAAAATTTAAAGTAAAACTAATAATAATAATAATAATAATAAAAGTCAAAAACAATTTAATAAAAAAGTGGATCTTCAACTTCGAAGATCTGGATGAAAGTCAATCAAAAACCAAAACAACACAATTCAAATAAACAAATCTTTTTTAAAGCCGAGGAAAAATAAACAAAAATTAAAATATACATGGGGCATTGTTTGGGTGGTATGAGTAAGGGTGTGTGGCAGGAACCCACAGATACACAGTAAGGGTGTGTGGCAGGAACCCATAGATAGTGTATCTATGGGTTCCTGCCACACGCCCTTACTCATACTACCACATACAATACCCATCCTAACCCATAAACAATACCCCATGTTCCAGATCCACCAAATCTCTTCTTCAAATCCTCAACGAAGAATGGCCACCGAAAAACCCGCTCTCGTCGTCGAGTTCATCGCCACAAGCCCGCCACCAAGACCCTCATTTTTTCTGTTTGGGTTTTAGATCTGATGTTGTGTTTGGTTACAGATGATCAAGGACGCAGTCAACTCAGATGAACAACAACCTAACTCGGCAAACCATCAACAGCGCGCCACCTCTGTTCTGGCACCCATCAACAACCCAGTCGACTCAGAACACCCAACACCTCTGTTCTGTCTTCATTTTTGCCGTCGCACAAGCACTCATCAACAACCCAGTCGACTCAGAACACCCAACACCTGTTCTGTCTCCATTTTTGCCGTTTCACAAGCAACACCTCTGATCGAGTTAGTACGCGACCACTAAGTTCATTGAAGAGAAGCAAAAGCTGTTGTTGTTCAAAGAAGCTGTTGTTGTTTCATTTGAAGAAGCTGATGATGGTGAGAGATTGTGAGAGAGAAGGAGAAAAAGACTGGTTTGAATTTGATCGGTTGAGAGAGAGAGGTACTGGCGAGATATTGAAAAAAAACAATATTTTTGTTTTATTTAATAATTGAAAAATTCATTATTCCATCCAACTGTCCTTTATACATGGATTTATCTTTATACCTGTGGATGTCTAGATTTAATCAACCCGAATATTCTAGACTTAGACTACAACTCTGATAAATAAAGACAATAAAGGTAGATAGAAAACAATTAAGAGTAAAAATGATGAGAGGAAGAACAATAAAGAGATGATGATTTTACATAGTTCAATAAGTATGTTTACGTCCACGATGGTCACTCAGCAATTTGGTAGAGTGACGGTAATATTATATTTTTTTAGTTGTTCAATAGAAAGGATTTCACTTATATTTATAGAGTGAGAATTTACAATTGAGTGTAGTATACGTTAAAAAATAAATTATTATATCAACTGCTCTACCATAATAATTATTACGTTAATTGCTCCTGCATGACAATCATTGCATTAACTATTCCTGCATGGTCATCATTACATTAACTACTCCTACGTGACCATCATTACATTAACTACTCCCTTGGATCGAGATTTGTAGAGATTTTACTGGCACAAGATCAGGAAGCTTGAGTTAGAGAGATCCGGTCTGGCGTGAGCTTGACGAGCTAACATACGACTCTTTGCGAGCTGAAGGTCAGGTAGCTTTGGTCTCAAGACATGAGTTGAAGAAAGCAGCGAGCTTAACCATGCGACCTGAGCATCGGGTTTTTTGGGTCTTTTACCATGGGGCTCAATCATTGGACCTTTAGTAACCCCATTAATCCATGTTGCAAAAATGGTCATAACAATACCCTTACATCTTAACAAAACTATCTATCTATTGACAAAAATTAATCACCAGCTTTCTAACTGCTAGATCATTTTAGATAATATTTTCGATACCAATAATGGTTTAACATTATTTTCAAATTCAAGGTTAAAATAATAATAACTCTTTTGTTAATTAACATTGATAAGTGTTAATTAGTTATTAATAATGAGTAATTTTATTTTTTTTTTATTATCTTTGGTATAAAAATTAATAAAAATTTAAGTTTTTACTTCTCTTTTTCTACTGTTAAAAACTAAAAGTAAAACTTACGCCATACAAGGTCTTAATATCCCTAATAAGCTCTCCTCCGTTGAAAATACAGAAATTGGGAAGCATGAAGGGTGCCCTAACTTGACCATGATGCACATTAATCCCAAAAAGTCAATGGTAGTATAAAGAGAATGATGACACCCAATCCTAGCTCAACCGTCATGAAGTTTTATTGTGGTTCTCCTAAACTCTGAAAAACAAGATTTGTTTTTCTTATCCTTATATAAAATATAATGAAAGAAATAAGGAATTCAAATTAATATATAAATATAAATATATATACATATATATATTTGAATAAAAGATTGAAACCATGAAAACAAAATGGATGAAAAGTTATGTGAAAAGACCTAAACCATGACATCTTTTGCAATTTTTTCATGGGTGTCTAAAGCAAATGGGTGTTAGGAGAGATTTTACGAGTCGCAAGAAAGTAGTTTATTTTGCACCTCTTCTTAATAGAGTGATTGAACACTTTCTTTTATTCTAAAAGATTAAGAGTTTAAGTTTCACTGTTGTCCTAAAACATAAAGTATAAGTAATTTTCTATGAATTTAATCAATTCTCCCCCACAATTAAAAAAATAAAAAATAAAGAAGAAGAAGAAGAAGAAGAAGAAGAAGAAGTAGCAATAGACCAGCCCTATTTACTTTGATCAATTGTGAACAACCAAAAAGAAAGTTGTTATTTTGTGAAACCATAAGGTTTGATTTTGGAATTTCTCCCTAAAAAAGTGAGAAAAACATAAGTTAAAGGTTTTTTATCTTTTCCACTTAACACTTAGAGAATGTAAATTAGGTTTATTAAGTTGTTTTGTTTGTTTCCTTCATATGGTTAAATAGCCTAAGAATGAATGAAAAAAAAAAAGGAAAAAAAAATTAAAAGAACTAAAATTTTTAGAAATAACAACCTTTTACTTAATTCCAAATTACTAAATTGTATTTAAATATTTTTTTTCAAACTTGTCATACTAGAAATGATATATTTTCAATTTTATACTAATAATTTATTTTATAGAATATAATTTAAATACTATTCTTAATCATAAACATTTCAATGTTATTGTTGAACATTTATTTTACTTTCTAAACAACATAAAAACCATTTCTATGCCAACTTTTTATAAATAATTTAATTATATATAATTAGTTTAGTAGGGAATTATTGTTTTTCGCGTGAGGATTGCAAATATATCACTATACCCTAGGGTTCATGTATTTTCCAATCTACCCCTCATATTTTTTGTATTCTTTGATAACACTCTCTCCTGTTAGTATTACTGTCTATCGTTAATATTTTATTAGAACTTAGAAATGGTTTAGGGTAAAAATGCAATCTTGCATCCCTAATATAATTAAAAAATTAAAAATAAAAAATGAGAAAAAAATTTCACATCTCTTTTACTTGTCACTAGACACACTCCCCCCCCCCCCCCCCCCCTGAAAAATGAGAAAAAAAAATCACATTTTATTTATTAGTCACTAGACACACTATCCCGCTTTCTCACTCACAATCATTGTCTCTCTCTCATATGAACTGCCTTTCTGCTCTAGTGGAGGAGAACGACCCTAGATCTCTTCCACTGGTGCTTATGTCTCCTTGGTTGGTTGTTAAGAGTTTGGTGTTTTAGAAGTTTTGATGGTGGAGATGCCAAAGCTTTGATAGCTTAGTATTAGAAGCTTTGATTATTGGGATACATGAAAAGATGACAATTGAGAATTGATGAGAAAGTAAGATATGAGATGATAAATGTGTGTGTGTGTGTTTTTTTTTTCCTAATCCTGACTCTAGGTCAAATAACTGACTAGACATAAGTAAAATAGAATCTTGTTGCTTAGTTCGGAATGCTACTCCCAGAAATTGGAAGAGGTCTAGCCATATTTTAGTGGGAAAATCACCCACAATTTTAGAGGTTTTGTGCTTGAACTTTGCTTTTTGTGTTGGATAAGGTGAGTTAGCGTCATTCCACCAACACATTTTTTGTAGGTGTGGTGTTAATCGTGTCATGTGTCATGTCACATTTTTATTATAATGTTGATGTTAATCTTGTGTTTCATATACTCCCAAAAATTGGAAGAGGTCTAACCATATTTTAGTGGGAAAATCACCCACAATTTTAGAGGCTTGGTGCTTGAACTTTGCTTTTTGTGTTGGATAAGGTGAGTTAGTGTCATTCCAACAACACGTTTTTTGTAGGTGTGGTGTTAATCATGTCATGTGTCCTGTCACCTTTTTATTATAATGTTGATGCTAATCTCTTGTTTCATATACTCACAGAAATTGGAAGAGGTCTAGCCATATTTTAGTGGGAAAATCACCCACAATTTTAAAGGCTTGGTGCTTGAACTTTGCTTTTTGTGTTGGATAAGGTGAGGTCTAGCCATATTTTAGTGGGAAAATCATCCACAATTTTAGAGGCTTGGTGCTTGAACTTTGCTTTTTGTGTTGGATAAGGTGAGTTAGCGTCATTCCACCAACACATTTTTTGTAGGTGTGGTGTTAATCATGTTATGTGTCATGTCACCTTTTTATTATAATGTTGATGTTAATCTTGTGTTTTATATACTCCCAAAAATTGGAAGAGGTCTAACTATATTTTAGTGGGAAAATCATCCACAATTTTAGAGGCTTGGTGCTTGAACTTTGCTTTTTGTGTTGGATAAGGTGAATTAGCGTCATTCCACCAACACGTTTTTTGTAGGTGTGGTGTTAATCATGTCATGTGTCATGTCACCTTTTTATTATGATGTTGATGTTAATCTTTTGTTTCATATACTCGTAGAAATTGGAAGAGGTCTAGCCATATTTTAGTGGGAAAATCACCCACAATTTTAGAGGCTTGGTGCTTGAACTTTGCTTTTTGTGTTGGATAAGGTGAGGTCTAGCCATATTTTAGTGGGAAAATCATCCACAATTTTAGAGGCTTGGTGCTTGAACTTTGCTTTTTGTGTTGGATAAGGTGAGTTAGCGTCATTCCACCAACACGTTTTTTGTAGGTGTGGTGTTAATCATGTTATGTGTCATGTCACCTTTTTATTATAATGTTCATGTTAATCTTTTTCATATATTTATTGTTTCATTAAAATTGTAAAGCGAAAAATAGTTTTAATATAGTTTTCAACCTTAAGTTAATAGAAGGGGAAAAAATGAAGAATACTAATAAATCAGAGGTTAAATGATGTATTTGTAAATATCAGGGGAAAATATAATAATTTCCCTTTGTTTAGATGTAGAGATACGTATTTGTGTTATTTTCATGGGGAGCATAAAAATTACTAATTAAAGGTAACGAGGCGGGCAGCGGCTAGTGAGACATTAATAAAGGATTAGTGGCATGTGACTTACTAATACCTTTAATCATTAGTGAGGGGGTGTTTGCCATTAACAATTCAAACAAATAATTGGACTGTGTCCAAACCTCATGGAGTGTTCTATGTCTTGGAAATACCAATAGTGAAAACGGGGCCAAGAAGGCATTAGACCCTCTCTATCACACAATGTCATTTCGTCATAAAGTCGTATCTCCCTACTTTTGTGTATCAAATTAATCCTTTAATTTAATGAAAAATTGTTTATATTTGCGAAAGATATTATTATAATTATACAAATTCCAAAAGCTGATAAGTGGAGAAGAAAAGAAAAAAGAAAATCTTCCAATCATTATCAGAGAAATATAACTATGTTTTATTTTCATTTTTTGAACATATAACTATGTTTTATTTTGATTTGGGAACTTATGTAGTTAATATTCCTCACAAAAAATAGGATCTTAATATCACATTTTAATAGAGTTAGTTGTATACTTTCCATCGTTTAAGAATGTTTGGAATTTAACTTTTATCAAATGTATGTTGTAATTTACGTAAGTAATTTTCTCTCATATTATGAGGTGAGAATGAGATGTGAGATGATAACGGTGAGGAGTTAATCATGCCACGTGTCATGTCGCCTTTTTTCTTTTTTTTTCTTTTTCTAATTTTGATGTTAATCCTTTTTATGTTTAGTTGTTTTATTAAAATTGTAAAGGGTAAAATAGTTTTAATATCGTCCTTAACCTTAAGTTGATTGAAGGGAATAGAATGAAGAATACTAATAAATCAATGGTTAAAACAATGTATTTGTAAATATCAGGCGAAAAATAATAATTTCCCTTTGTTTAGATGTAAAGACTGGGGAACATAAAAATTACTGGTACAGCATGGATACCGAGTAATGAGACTGTAATAAGGAATTAATGGCATGTGACTCGTGTGTTTTTAATGACGGAGTGTTTACCTTTAATAATTCAAACAAATGATTGCGTTTAAACCTCGTTTTCTTTTTTTAATTTTCAAATCACTTTATTATTGAGTGTCCTGTAAATTGCAATTACCAACAGTGAAAATGGGACCAAGAATGTACCAGACCCTCTCGATCAGACAATATCATTTGGTCATAAAGTCTCATCTCTCTGCTTTTATAATTTTGTGCATCAAATTAATCCTTTAATTTAACAAAAAAAATTGCAAATTTCAAAAGCTGGTAAGAGGAGAAGAAAAGAAAAAAGGAATTGAAATTTATCGAACAATATCCTTTGGATCATAAAGTCATATCTCTCTACTTTTGTAGTTTTGTGTATCAAATTAATCCTTTAATTTATTGAAAATTTTTTCATATTTGCCAAAATATTATCATAATTATACAAGTTTCAATAGCTGGTAAGAGAAGAAGAAAGGAAAAATGGCAAAACTTCCGATTCTTATCATAGAAATAGAATTGTGTTTTATTTGGTTTGGGAATTTGTGTAGTTAGCATTCCCTAATGAAAAATAGGATTTAATATCATATTTTAATATAAGTAGTTGTACCTTTTCATCATTTAAGAATGTTGGGAATTTAGCTTTTATTAAATACATGTTATAATTTGTGTAAATAATTTTCTTTCTTATTATAGGATTAATTATGGCTACTTTATGGGAATAAACATATATTAACATATTATATGATTTGTATAAATAATATTTGATTACGATCGATTCCGACTGATATCTTATATCTGTGTTGGCTTTCAATAATAAATAAATAATAACAATTGAGTTTACGTTTATTACAAAGAATTACAAGAAACACGGGTACAAGAGGATGAGAACAAATTTCGCATTGCAAACATAAAAGGTATACGTAACCTTCCTAAAGTAGTGGTAAATGTTGACCGACAGGAAAGGACAAAAAAAAAAAAAAATTGTTTGTGTTCCACGGATTTCGTTTTCTGTGCCTCCCACGGTAAATCAAACGCTTTTTAGTACAATTTTTCAAAAACCAAACTCTATGTGAAAAATTAATAAAACACAAGATTTTTAAGTCGATTGACAACTGGTCTGACTTCTACATTCAAGGAACACATAAATTCTCAATTTTCATTATCTAATGGCTATATATAATTTTTTTAATCTTATCGAGATAGATTATCTATAACACGTTGGATCTAAATAATTAATCTTATTATTAAAATATAACAATTTTTATTAAAAGAAGCTTCATATTCAAAATTTGGATTTTAATAAAATAAGGATGAGTAAAGAGTTAGGATTCTTTTCTAATTTTTTTTAACTCTCCATTTTTTTTAATCTGTTTATAATCTAATGATGCATATAAAAAAATAATTGATGGTCATAATTGTTACATTTTTTTATTCTCATGCATTACTCAAATTTAAATTTATTTTATAAAAAGTTTAGGAAAAACAAAAAGTTAGGAGATATTTTTTGTTTGTAGGTATACATACTTAATCACTCTTATTAAAGGTAATGTATGTTATATTTTTCACTCTTCAAAACCTAAATATATGAGATTAAATAAAAATACTCACTCCTAAACATATTTTAATATAATCGCTGCACGGAGCTCGACCCTCGTACTATATAATCCTAACACGACACTGACGATAATCCAATATTATTGAATGTGAATACTCAATTTCTACAGTTGCTTTCGTTGCTTCTTGATCGGTAAGAAATAAAATAGACATCTTTTTATTTGATTTGCCACTACAACGAAATGAGAGTTTTATAACATTTATTAATTTATGATCGTTCTTTTAATATGTCGACGTTCGGTGACGAATTTTCAAAACAGTCATAAATATTTGTTCACTTTGTCCATGATGACAATGAGTGTATCACATCTGATGCCGCATATATGTGTTATGTATTTAAAATCGCCTATCATAGGTTCCTGTTTAAATTAATAACAAATTTGGATTATGTGGATTATTCTACTCGCTGAATATTTTCATCATTTCAATGTGCACTTTTAATATTATACTTTGTATGATTGTATATATAATGCTGAAGCGATCAATTTGTTTCTCAGGGTAAATTTGGCACATAGGATTGAATTAGGATTGAATAATTTCTAGTCCAATCCGATGTTTGGTATGAAATATGGAATTGGAAAACCAGTCCCATACATTTAAATATCCACTGATTTCATTGATAATAGGGTGTCGTAATATACTAACGTTGCCTTTGGAAGATGGATAATTTGGTAGAATAGAAAATGAAAAAAAAATTCTTTACCCATCATTGCCCATGTCTGGATCAAAGAGTGAAGCAAAACCTTCCCTCTCAAGCCCATACGAAGGTCATTTCAATTCCTATTTTTTGGGACTTTTTTATTTATATTTTACTTATTAAAATATATTATTTTATTATAATAAAAATATTCTGTTAATATAAATTTATTTAAAGTAATTTTATTATGTTTATAAATCTAAAATTTATTTTAAAAAAAATATTCTTATCTAATTAACTTTTACATTTTTGTTTCTTATTTATATTTAATATATTTAAAAATTATTTATTATATTTGGGGAAAAATTGGTAGCTCCTAAATATTATGTAATTTTTGATACAACTTGTTTATCCTCAAATTATAATGAGTTTGATGACTAAAATACACTCGTACCACTAATGATAATCACATGTATACACTCCAAATAACTTTATTATCTCTCTCTTTTCTCTTAAAGACATTATCTTTTCTCTTTCATAATTAATAGAAATTAATTAATTTTTCCTTTTCTTCTCTTCCAATATTGCCCTTTCTTTATCTTGTTTTCTTTTCTACAGTGAATTTCCCAATTTATTCCAAACTATTCATTTCCTCAAACAGCTAAAATCAAGAAAATCTTAAAACTCCATTTCAATCTAAAACGAAAGGTTTTTCATTATCAAACTCATACCCCATCATTCATGAATAATGAGTGTAAAACAAGGAATCTTAAATTTTGTTCCCAAAGATTTTACATGACTATATTATATTATGTGAAATAAAGCTTTTTCTTTTCTTTGAAACAACTTTGAGAAACTTTTGAAAAGTTTGAATGATTGCCCATTAAAGGTTATTGTCATAATGCATTATTGGGGGAGATTGGGGGAGAAGAAAGAGAAAAAGTCACTGATTTAGTTTTTCATTAATAAGGAAAGAAAAAAGATAATGCATTAAGAGAATAGATAACATATTTATTTTTAGTACATAAATATGATTGTCATTAAAGGTGTAACAAGAAAGAGAAGAGATAAAACATTTCATAAATATGATTGTCATTAAAGGTATGAATGTCAAATTATATAATATTTAGAGGTTGCGGACCTTGTCTATATATATATATATATATATATAATCAAAGGTTACTGTCATGATGCATTATTGGGGGAGAAGAAAGAGAAAAAGCAGCTGATTTAGTTTTTGATTAGTAGTGGAAGAAAAAGGATAATGCATTGAGAGAGATAACACATTTATTTTCACTACATAAATATGACTTTTTAAAGGTATGAATGTCAAATTATATAATATTTAGAAGCTGCTGATCTTTTATATATATGTATATAATACTTAAAAAGTAAGGACCAATGTTATACCTATTTTTTGGGACTGCAAAAATGGGCTGGTAAAAACCCATAGAACCAATCCAATAAACTGACCCAGCTCGCAGCTCTTAGCTAGTTCTCAGCTCGCAGGTCTCAGCTAGCTCCCAACTCCCAGCTCGCAGCTCTCAGCTAGCTCCCAGCTCGCAGCTCTCAGCTAGCTCCCAGCTCCCAGCTCGCAGCTCTCAGCTAGCTCCCAGCTCGCAGCTCTCAGCTAGCTCCCAGCTCGCAGGTCTCAGTTAGCTCCCAGCTCCCAGCTCGCAGGTCTCAGCTAGCTCCCAGCTCGCAGCTCTCAGCTAGCTCCCAGCTCCTAGCTCCCAGCTCTCAGCTAGCTCCCAGCTCGCAGGTCTCAACTAGCTCCCAGCTCCCAGCTCGCAGGTCTCAGCTAGCTCCCAGCTCGCAGCTCTCAGCTAGCTCAGCATTCAGCTCTCAGCTAGCTCCCGGCTCGCAGCTCTCAGCCAACTCAGCATTCAGCTCTCAGCTAGCTAGTCAGCATTACTTAGCTCACTTTATGTGCAGCTTGTTACTTAGAGCGCAATTAATGCAGTATCTCCCAAAACAGACAGGCACCTAATCAAATAATGATTCTCTTTCCAAATATGGAAGTTAATGCAAATTCAAATTCAAGTCAACATTATCTCGGATTTTAAGGAGCAGTTTCCTGATATTATTCCAACCGAATAGGAATTGTAATTAATTTATGATTCCCTTCCTGATTTTTTTTTATTTTATTTAAATCATTAGGAAAGTGTAATTAATGATTCTCTTCCTATTTCATTATTTCCTGAATTGTAACGGTACTTCCCCTATAAATAGGGGTTAAAACCATTGTAAAAAAGATGCTTGAATAACATACTGTCACTCTGCAGAATTTAAGAGAAAGACAGTCGTGGACGTAGGCTCTTTATTGCTGAACCACGTTAAAAGTGCTTGGTCTCCTTGTTTGGTTCTTAATCCTTTATTATTCTTTTCTAGATTTCTGTGTTTTCTCACATTGATTGTAGGTATTGGGCATTGATTACTCGTCGACTGAAAATCAACGTCGACATTTTGGCGCTAGAGGAAGGGGGGCCCAGACTGCAATCTGTTCTATTTCAAGTTTTTAACTTTCAGACATGGCAAGAACCAAACAAACTAAATACATAGGCTCACAGGCTGATCAAGCAGAGAGCCAGACCAGTCAGCATCAGCGCGACATGCAGCAGATGGAGGACGTACCCATACATACAACAGGCCCATCGTATGGTCAGGCAGTAGGTGCTGCAACAGGCATGCCACCCTTACCCCCTCGCCAATCTGTTCCAGGCGCTCCAATTGAGGTGCAACAAGCGTGGTACCAAAGGCAGGAAGCGTTGGAGCTCACAGTTCGACAACTCGCAGATGCTGTCAATTCGTTAGTTAAGGCTCAGGCGCAGAACGCTCCCAGAGATGAGGTTGAGGCTCAAAGGCAGGAATTTCCGCAGCATGGAATGCAAGGTCTAGAAAGGCCAGTTAGAGAGGTGCAGCTACCTGCGAGCTCAGCTCGTTCCTCTAATGCGCGTTCTAGAGCCGGAGGTCGCCCTGTTCGCGGTGAAAGAGAAGTTGCACGCCCTGCAAGCCTGATGATAAGGGTAAGCCAGGATGGAAACAGACGAGTAGAAGCTGATTATGATAGAGCCCGAACTGAAGTTCAGTACGCAGACGAGGTGGAGGAGCTTCTTCAAAGGGTCCAACAGCTTGAGGCGCGACCTGATGCTCAACGCCAACGTGAGCACTACGGACAGAGGACTCCGTTTATGAGGGAGATTGAAACGCAGCCTCTCCCTCACAGATTCAAGGTACCAAGCATTCAGCAGTACAAGGGTGATACCGACCCTTATGATCACCTCGATGCCTTTAATGTCCAGATGGATTTACAGACGTCCAATCCCTTAGTGAAATGTCGCGTTTTCCCGGCCACCTTGGGCGACGTTCCACGAACTTGGTTCAAAAGTCTTCCAGCTCGCAGTATAGGTAGTTGGGAGGAATGTCAACAAAAATTCATCAGCCAGTACCGAGCTCTGAAGAGGCAGCTCGCACCGCCCTGTCACCTCGCTACAATCTTTCAACAACAGAACGAGTCCTTGAAGGACTACATTACCAGGTTCAGACTTGAGGTCACTAATGTGGAGAATCCCTCGGATGAAAGCATCCTAACTGCAATCTCAACTGGGCTTCACAAGGATGGGAAACTCTACGAGAGTATCTACAAATCTCTAGTAAGAGACTTGGGAGAGTTTTACGAGCGAGCTGCCAAGGAAGTTAGATGGGAGGAAACCTTCAGCCCCAAAAAATCTAACCAAACGGATGAATTTGGCAGTTCCAACCAGCTGAAGAAAAGAAGCAATGGGGAGAATGGAGGTCAGAATAATGATGCAAACAGTCAGGTCGCTAAGAAAGCTAAGAATGAACCCAGAAACGAGCGACCTCAGCATCAAGGTCGTCATGATACCTATAGCACCCTATCAGATACACAAGATAAGATATTTGCAACAGAGAGAGAAAATGAGGACTTTGGGAAACCCAATCCCTTGAAGACTCCTGCCAGGTTCAGAAACAAGAGCAGGTTTTGTGACTATCATGATGAATTCGGGCACAATACTTCACAATGTCGGGAGCTAAAGGACGTCATTGAGGACTTAGTCAAAAAAGGCCGTTTGAGAGATTATGTGATTCAACCAGCAAGTTCGCGACCTCAACAGCCTTTATAGCCAGTATAATTGCAGCCCCAATGAGGTCCTAAAAGAGACATAAAACTCACAATACATTCATATCGCAGTTGCAGCCAATAGGTGATGTCTCTAACTTGTAATTCAATATCTAAAATTAATAAAAGTTATGAATTTCCTTTGTTATGGCCAGCGACCTCTCCACCAATAAACTGTTAGCTGAGGTTTTAACCCTCTGGACAGCTCAATAAATTTAGCTGTTAGCTGAGGTCTCAACCCTCTGGACAGCTCTATTAAATATGCTGTTAGCTGAGGTTTTAACCATCTGGACAGCTCAATAAATTTAGCTGTTAGCTGAGGTCTCAACCCTCTGGACAGCTCTATTAAATATGTTGTTAGCTGAGGTCTCAACCCTCTGGACAGCTCTATTAAATATGCTGTTAGCTGAGGTTTTAACCCTCTGGACAGCTCAATAAATTTAGCTGTTAGCTGAGGTCTCAACCCTCTGGACAACTCTATTAAATATGCTGTTAGCTGAGGTCTCAACCCTCTGGACAGCTCTATTAAATATGCTGTTAGCTGAGGTTTTAACCCTCTGGACAGCTCCATAAATTTAGCTGTTAGCTGAGGTCTCAACCCTCTGAACAGCTCTACTCAACAATCTCAACTAGTTACTCAGCAGCTTCAGCTCGCTGCTCAGCAGCTTCAACTAGCTACTCAGCGATTTCAGTTAGCTGCTCAACAGCTTCAGCTAGCTACTCAGCAATTTTAGCTAGCTACTCAACAGCTTCAGCTAGCTACTCAGCAATTTCAGCTAGCTATTCAGCAACTTCAACTCGCTACTCAGTATTCATCAACCTGACTCAAAGGACTTGCTCTATTCTTTATGATCTCTCAAACTCCACTATCGTGAACGAGAGCTTGTCAGACAACTTGTTCAACTCTTTCTTCTCCTCGGAGACTTGAACCTCTAATCGCTTCATCGCTCTTATAGTGATCTGAAATGCAACAAATAAACACTTGACCAAGAATAGTTTCCATGAGTCAAGTAATGAGAAAGAACCTAAAAAGGCAACATAGTAGATAGTAACACATTGGCTTTTACCAGCGGACTTTAGCTCTCAGTCCGAAGATCGCACTAAGAGCTGGAGGGCTTATGTTATACCTATTTTTTGGGACTGCAAAAATGGGCTGGTAAAAACCCATAGAACCAATCCAATAAACTGACCCAGCTCGCAGCTCTTAGCTAGTTCTCAGCTCGCAGGTCTCAGCTAGCTCCCAGCTCCCAGCTCGCAGCTCTCAGCTAGCTCCCAGCTCACAGCTCTCAGCTAGCTCCCAACTCGCAGCTCTCAGCTAGCTCCCAGCTCCCAGCTCGCAGCTCTCAGCTAGCAGCTCCAGCTCGCAGCTCGCAGCTCTCAGCTAGCTCCCAGCTCGCAGCTCTCAGCTAGCTCCCAGCTCCTAGCTCCCAGCTCTCAGCTAGCTCCCAGCTCGCAGGTCTCAGCTAGCTCCCAGCTCCCAGCTCGCAGGTCTCAGCTAGCTCTCAGCTCGCAGCTCTCAGCTCGCAGCTCTCAGCTAGCTCAGCATACAGCTCTCAGCTAGCTCCCGGCTCGCAGCTCTCAGCCAACTCAGCATTCAGCTCTCAGCTAGCTAGTCAGCATTACTCAGCTCACTTTATGTGCAGCTTGTTACTTAGAGCGCAATTAATGCAGTATCTCCCAAAACAGATAGTTACCTAATCAAATAATGATTCTCTCTCCAAATATGGAAGTTAATGCAAATTCAAATTCAAGTCAACATTATCTCAGATTTTAAGGAGCAGTTTCCTGATATTATTCCAACCGAATAGGAATTGTAATTAATTTATGATTCCCTTCCTGATTTTTCTGATTTTATTTAAATCATTAGGAAAGTGTAATTAATGATTCTCTTCCTATTTCATTATTTCCTGAATTGTAACGGTACTTCCCCTATAAATAGGGGTTAAAACCATTGTAAAAGAGATGCTTGAATAACATACTGTCACTCTGCAGAATTTAAGAGAAAGACAGTCGTGGACGTAGGCTCTTTATTGCTGAACCACGTTAAAAGTGCTTGGTCTCCTTGTTTGGTTCTTAATCCTTTATTATTCTTTTCTAGATTTCTGTGTTTTCTCACATTGATTGTAGGTATTGGGCATTGATTACTCGTCGACTGAAAATCAACGTCGACATTTAGGCGCTAGAGGAAGGGGGGCCCAGACTGCAATCTGTTCTATTTCAAGTTTTTAACTTTCAGGCATGGCAAGAACCAAACAAACTAAATACATAGGCTCACAGGCTGATCAAGCAGAGAGCCAGACCAGTCAGCATCAGCGCGACATGCAGCAGATGGAGGACGTACCCATACATGCAACAGGCCTATCGTATGGTCAGGCAGTAGGTGCTGCAACAGGCATGCCACCCTTACCCCCTCGCCAATCTGTTCCAGGCGCTCCAATTGAGGTGCAACAAGCGTGGTACCAAAGGCAGGAAGCGTTGGAGCTCACAGTTCGACAACTCGCAGATGCTGTCAATTCGTTAGTTAAGGCTCAGGCGCAGAACGCTCCCAGAGATGAGGTTGAGGCTCAAAGGCAGGAATTTCCGCAGCATGGAATGCAAGGTCTAGAAAGGCCAGTTAGAGAGGTGCAGCTACCTGCGAGCTCAGCTCGTTCCTCTAATGCGCGTTCTAGAGCCGGAGGTCGCCCTGTTCGCGGTGAAAGAGAAGTTGCACGCCCTGCAAGCCTGATGATAAGGGTAAGCCAGGATGGAAACAGACGAGTAGAAGCTGATTATGATAGAGCCCGAACTGAAGTTCAGTACGCAGACGAGGTGGAGGAGCTTCTTCAAAGGGTCCAACAGCTTGAGGCGCGACCTGATGCTCAACGCCAACGTGAGCACTACGGACAGAGGACTCCGTTTATGAGGGAGATTGAAACGCAGCCTCTCCCTCACAGATTCAAGGTACCAAGCATTCAGCAGTACAAGGGTGATACCGACCCTTATGATCACCTCGATGCCTTTAATGTCCAGATGGATTTACAGACGTCCAATCCCTTAGTGAAATGTCGTGTTTTCCCGGCCACCTTGGGCGACGTTCCACGAACTTGGTTCAAAAGTCTTCCAGCTCGCAGTATAGGTAGTTGGGAGGAATGTCAACAAAAATTCATCAGCCAGTACCGAGCTCTGAAGAGGCAACTCGCACCGCCCTGTCACCTCGCTACAATCTTTCAACAACAGAACGAGTCCTTGAAGGACTACATTACCAGGTTCAGACTTGAGGTCACTAATGTGGAGAATCCCTCGGATGAAAGCATCCTAACTGCAATCTCAACTGGGCTTCACAAGGATGGGAAACTCTACGAGAGTATCTACAAATCTCTAGTAAGAGACTTGGGAGAGTTTTACGAGCGAGCTGCCAAGGAAGTTAGATGGGAGGAAACCTTCAGCCCCAAAAAGTCTAACCAAACGGATGAATTTGGCAGTTCCAACCAGCTGAAGAAAAGAAGCAATGGGGAGAATGGAGGTCAGAATAATGATGCAAACAGTCAGGTCGCTAAGAAAGCTAAGAATGAACCCAGAAACGAGCGACCTCAGCATCAAGGTCGTCATGATACCTATAGCACCCTATCAGATACACAAGATAAGATATTTGCAACAGAGAGAGAAAATGAGGACTTTGGGAAACCCAATCCCTTGAAGACTCCTGCCAGGTTCAGAAACAAGAGCAGGTTTTGTGACTATCATGATGAATTCGGGCACAATACTTCACAATGTCGGGAGCTAAAAGACGTCATTGAGGACTTAGTCAAAAAAGGCCGTTTGAGAGATTATGTGATTCAACCAGCAAGTTCGCGACCTCAACAGCCTTTATAGCCAGTATAATTGCAGCCCCAATGAGGTCCTAAAAGAGACATAAAACTCACAATACATTCATATCGCAGTTGCAGTCAATAGGTGATGTCTCTAACTTGTAATTCAATATCTAAAATTAATAAAAGTTATGAATTTCCTTTGTTATGGCCAGCGACCTCTCCACCAATAAACTGTTAGCTGAGGTTTTAACCCTCTGGACAGCTCAATAAATTTAGCTGTTAGCTGAGGTCTCAACCCTCTGGACAGCTCTATTAAATATGTTGTTAGCTGAGGTTTTAACCATCTGGACAGCTCAATAAATTTAGCTGTTAGCTGAGGTCTCAACCCTCTGGACAGCTCTATTAAATATGCTGTTAGCTGAGGTTTTAACCCTCTGGACAGCTCAATAAATTTTTAGCTGTTAGCTGAGGTCTCAACCCTCTGGACAGCTCTATTAAATATGCTGTTAGCTGAGGTCTCAACCCTCTGGACAGCTCTATTAAATATGCTGTTAGCTGAGGTTTTAACCCTCTGGACAGCTCCATAAATTTAGCTGTTAGCTGAGGTCTCAACCCTCTGAACAGCTCTACTCA
Source organism: Litchi chinensis (assembly GCA_019925255.1). NCBI lineage: Eukaryota > Viridiplantae > Streptophyta > Magnoliopsida > Sapindales > Sapindaceae > Litchi > Litchi chinensis. Next base: position 28,222,705 of record CM034467.1, read on the forward strand.
ACAATCTCAACTAGCTACTCAGCAGCTTCAGCTCGCTGCTCAGCAGCTTCAGCTAGCTACTCAGCAGCTTCAGAGCTTTCAGTTAGCTGCTCAACAGCTTCAGCTAGCTACTCAGCAATTTTAGCTAGCTACTCAACAGCTTCAGCTAGCTACTCAGCAATTTCAGCTAGCTATTCAGCAACTTCAACTCGCTACTCAGTATTCATCAACCTGACTCAAAGGACTTGCTCTACTCTTTATGATCTCTCAAACTCCACTATCGTGAACGAGAGCTTGTCAGACAACTTGTTCAACTCTTTCTTCTCCTCGGAGACTTGAACCTCTAATCGCTTCATCGCTCTTATAGTGATCTGAAATGCAACAAATAAACACTTGACCAAGAATAGTCTCCATGAGTCAAGTAATGAGAAAGAACCTAAAAAGGCAACATAGTAGATAGTAACACATTGGCTTTTACCAGCGGACTTTAGCTCTCAGTCCGAAGATCGCACTAAGAGCTGGGGGGCTTATGTTATACCTATTTTTTGGGACTGCAAAAATGGGCTGGTAAAAACCCATAGAACCAATCCAATAAACTGACCCAGCTCGCAGCTCTTAGCTAGTTCCCAGCTCGCAGGTCTCAGCTAGCTCCCAGCTCCCAGCTCCCAGCTCTTAGCTAGCTCCCAGCTCCCAGCTCTCAGCTAGCTCCCAGCTCGCAGCTCTCAGCTAGCTCTCAGCTCCCAGCTCCCAGCTCTCAGCTAGCTCCAGCTCGCAGGTCTCAGCTAGCTCCCAGCTCGCAGCTCTCAGCTAGCTCCCAGCTCCCAGCTCGCAGGTCTCAGCTAGCTCCCAGCTCCCAGCTCTCAGCTAGCTCCCAGCTCGCAGGTCTCAGCTAGCTTCCAGCTCCCAGCTCGGAGGTCTCAGCTAGCTCCCAGCTCGCAGCTCTCAGCTAGCTCAACATTTAGCTCTCAGCTAGCTCCCGGCTCGCAACTTTCAGCCAACTCAGCATTCAGCTCTCAGCTAGCTAGTCAGCATTACTCAGCTCACTTTATGTGCAGCTTGTTACTTAGAGCGCAATTAATGCAGTATCTCCCAAAACAGACAGTTACCTAATCAAATAATGATTCTCTCTCCAAATATGGAAGTTAATGCAAATTCAAATTCAAGTCAACATTATCTCGGATTTTAAGGAGCAGTTTCCTGATATTATTCCAACCGAATAGGAATTGTAATTAATTTATGATTCCCTTTCTGATTTTTCTGATTTTATTTAAATCATTAGGAAAGTGTAATTAATGATTCTCTTCCTATTTCATTATTTCCTGAATTGTAACGGTACTTCCCCTATAAATAGGGGTTAAAACCATTGTAAAAGAGATGCTTGAATAACATACTGTCACTCTGCAGAATTTAAGAGAAAGACAGTCGTGGACGTAGGCTCTTTATTGCTGAACCACGTTAAAAGTGCTTGGTCTCCTTGTTTGGTTCTTAATCCTTTATTATTCTTTTCTAGATTTCTGTGTTTTCTCACATTGATTGTAGGTATTGGGCATTGATTACTCGTCGACTGAAAATCAACGTCGACAACCAACGAATCAAATTCATCTATTGTATTTAAATTAAACATGAGAGAATTTGTTTGAAGAGAGAGAATATAATAGATGAATTTGATTGATTGATTCTTATATTTTAAAATTAGGTATACTTGATTATAAAAACTATATAAATAATGATTTTGTTATCAGTGTCTTTTAACTTTAAAAAGTTAGGACGTACCAATCAAATTCATCTATAACATTTGAATTAAATAGAAGAGAAAATATAGTAGATGAATTTCTCTTCTCTTTCTTCATTATGATAATAATGCATTATTGGGGGAGAAGACAGTGAAAAAGTAATTAATTAATTTTTTTTTAATTAGTGCCTCTTAATTTTTTAAAATTAGAATGAATCAATCAAATTTATCCATAGCATTTAAATTAAATTGTAAGCCCTCATCCAGATTTATTATTTTATGATAATTCTCTTCACCTAGATTTATTATCTTATAGTATTAGAAATCTCCGAATTGAGTTATGATCGCATCGTATGCCTCCAGTAATATTATTTGAGGTTCATTATATTTTCATATTGCAAATCGGATGTCGTTTGATTGACCCCGGTACGATTAGAAAGTGATTAGCATTTATTTATATGTTAATCAAGCGAGGTGAGCTCACGAAATAAAGTAAATGATATTTTTAATTCAACCAATGAGAAAAGAGATAAGTGGCATGAAAAGTAATGGTTATGGAAGTGTCACATGTCATCTAATGAATGGTTGGATAGATAAATGGATGAGAAAATGACAAGTGGACCAATAGAATTAAAAAGTATAAAGTTTTGGGCACTAGTAAGATTTGTAAAAGTTTGAGGTTATTAAATGAAATTTCTTGAGGGATTCTTTTGTAATTAAGCATTAAAATATATAAATAAGTGTTTTGACTTATTTGAGATCAATTTTTGGTCGTGAAAGAAGAGAGATCCGAGAGAGAGGGAGAGAAAAAGCCGAGAGAAGAAATCCCGCCAAGAAAAAAGAGGGGGAGAAAAGAAGGAGATCCGGGTGGAATTTCGCCGCGGTTTCTTCACGGAAATTGTTCCTTATCACCTCATCTAACTACCCCGCAAATTTGAAGCAAAACGATCACCTATTCGGTGAGTTATGTCCGTTTAAAGTTTGTAGCTTTCTTTGAAAACCCATTCTCTCTCTCCATAGTTTTTCAAGATTGAGTTTAAGGATGATGAGAGGGAGTTGGGGAGATGATTTTGGTATGATTTGTGAGTAATTTGGTGGACTAAAATTGGGTGAAAGAGAGAGAGAAAGTCTAGGCCAAAAATGGGGTTTTATAGGATCCGAATTCGTTTTCGATTCTAAGGCTTTAAATGGAAGTTATAGAGGTTAGGAAATAATCTTTTAAAGTTAGATTTCGAAAACGAAAAGTTTAGGATCGATTTCGGAGATAAACGGATGAGTTGAAGGGTGTTTTCCGAAACCTTTCCAGACGCGTTCGTTTAATCTTCGCAATCATTTAGTTTATCATGGTTGGGTGTTAGAATAATAGCGGATTGATTGTTGAAGTTGTCGGACGTCCGGAGTGAAAAATAAATTTTATTAGTCAGCGATATTAGTAAACGATATCGAGCGAATTTCGTTCCGAGCTTCCGACGACGAAATTAAGTATTCTAAGATACTTCTAAGAAAGAATAAGTAGGATTTGTGTAGAGAAATCGGATTTCGAAAACCCCGATTGAATAGAAATTGAGATTCGGAAGTTTAGACATTAAAGGGTATTAATAGAAATAAATGAGATCTTTATTGATTTTAGTGTTATTTGAATGAGTTAAATGACCCTAAATGGATATTTGATGTTCTAGGGTAAAAGCAGAAAGCCCAGGAGGCATTCGGAGGAGCATCGGATTTTATCCGAGGGTGTATAGTGAGTAGAAATCCCACCTCACAAAGTGTAGTTATCATTAAAGTTTAATTAATGATTATTTATATTTATTATGCTGTTGTAATTAAATTGCATATTATTGTTCTATCAGTATTATATTATATGAGTTTCAAGTTAAGTATGTGTTTATGTAATGCATTATCGAGAATTAACGTTTTTAGGCGTATCGCCTTAAAAACGAGTTTACTTAAGAATATTGAGAAAAAGAATTTTTATACGCCGATGGTTTACCCTAGCCCCAGTTAAGCACCCAGTAGAATGCTCTATACGTGCATGGTAGATGTGAGAAAATACTAACTAAGAGAGAGAAAGTTAGTTGAGCGACCCTCTGCACGTATAGGGTAGTGTAGTTCGAACCGATTGCGTAGGGGTAACGCGTGCCCAGAGTCGCGCATCGGTGACTACATCGGGTAGATTCCTTGATTCCTAGTGGCTAGCTAGAGATTTATGCGGCCACGACAGGAGTAGTTTCCCCTGGGTTACCATCAAGGCGAGAAATGAGAAAGTTTTCGAAAGAAATTCAAATTGAATTTCAGAAACAGTTGTATTTGAAAGACTAAAAAGTATTTCAGAAAAATACTTTAGTTTATGAAATGGTTCAAGGTTTATCTCACTGAGTTATACTCACCATTTAGTTTCTATGTGGTTTTTTTTAAAAAAAAATGTTCTCTTAGGTACAGGAGCGAGTCGTCCAGCAGACGAGGCTCAGATTGACGCGCAGAGAGACTGACGGACGACTACACCGCATTGTATAGCTCTTATTTTGTCATGCATGTGTTGTACATAAATAAAGTTGTAAATGATGTAAATTATGAACGTAAATACTAGTTGTTAGATGCACGTTTTGTGAAAATGTTTTTAAAACAAAAATCTAGGATTTCCATCCATTTCATAATGGTGACTGGATATGTTGTGGTTGGTTTTGGATGAGGGCCAGAGGCCCCTGGTAGTGGAGATTGTGTGCCATAGAAGTGTCTGTAAATTGCTTTTGAATTTGCAGGGTGGCCTTGTTCAATAAACAGCCGGCATGCTGCCGGATTTTCGTTAGAAAAAGGAAAAATTTTTACCTTGGCCACCAACTAAACGATTTAGAAAATAAATCTAAAGTAAGTCTGGGTGCTCCGGTAGGACTTCTCTGAGCCAAAGCTAGGGTTTGCTGGAGCTCTATCGGAGTGCTACGGTATCCTTCACGGGTCCAGAGTAGGGATTCGGGAAGGGTCCCGTCATAAATAGAATAGAGAATATAATAGATGAATTTATCTTCTCCTTCTTGATTATGATAATAATGCATTATTGGGGGAGAAGACAGAGAAAAAGTAATTAATTTAATTTTTCATTAATAAAGAAAGAATATAATGCATTAGATGTTTAGTGATATATCTTCTGCTTTTTCTTAAATGCATTATCTTCTTTCTTTCATTATTAATGAAAAATATAAATCAATCATTAATGCATTATTTTTTTTCGTTATTAATGAAAAAAATTAAATCAATTACTTTTTCTCTTTCTTTACCCCAATAATGCATTATTATCATAATCTTTAATAGGCAATCATCCCAGCTTTACAAAAATTTCCTGAAATTGTTTCAAAGAAAGGATTCACACCATATAACATAGTCATGTAAAACAAAATTGAAAAGTAGGAAAAAAAACCATTGGGAACAAAAGTTAAGATTGATTACTTGTTTTACACTCATGATTCATGAATAAAGCAGAGTTAAAAATGATCAAATAAATGAGAATAAAAATGAAAAATGATTTATAAGTATTAAAAAAATTATCGGATTGGATAATAGTCATCTATGGGTGGTAAGATTTAGATTTTTTAAAGTGTGTTGATGAGGTATGAGATTGATAATAAAAAAAACCTCTCGTTTTAGATTAAAATGGTGTTTTAAGATTTTCATGATTTTAGCTTGTTTGAGGAAATGAAAAATTTGGAAGAAATTGGGAAATGCACTGCAGAAAAGAAAATAAGATCGAGAAAGAACAACAATGAGAGAGAAGAAAGAGAAAAATTAATTAATTTCTATTAATGATGAAAGAGAAAAGAAAATGATTTTGAGAGAAAAAAGACGGATCACAGGCTTATTCAGAGTGTATATATATGTATATGTGATTGTCATTAATGGTAGTAGTCATCCAACTCATCATAATCTAATGGTGTATTTACTTTATGAATTAGAAAATAAGAATAGAGAAGAAGATTAATCAATAGTGTTTACTTACTTAAAATTCATTTCGTAATGAGAAAGAAAATGTGAGTTCCACATTAATTTGAGAATTTGGAATAAAAATCTTATTCTCCCACTTTATTTGGGAATCCGTTTCCATTACTAAATTTAATGTAAAATATTTTTTATACCATTTTTTAAAAATAAAAAACCTATTTTTTTTAAAGAACATATTATGTATCTATATTATATACCAAATCACAATTTTTTTTTTTGATTTATTGGATATCAAGAAAAAAAATCATGATTTGATATATAATATGTTCTTTTAATATATATATATATACAAAATATGCTTACAATAATATAGTTAAGAAAGTTCATTTTTTTTAACATATTATAGCAAGTTATATAATAAAAATATGGTCCTATATCTTAACTTCTATTTTGCATATTTTCATTAATTCATAATTTTAATCAAGGGCATTTGTGTAACTTAAAATTAATCCATTCTGATTTCAAAGTAAAGTAAACAATTCAATGGAAATACTGCTGATTTCGATTCCGATTCCTATAGTTAAAGTTAATAACTTATTCTGATTTTGATACATTATTTTGATTTTAACTCATTCGGATTTCCGATCATTTCGATTCTCATTTTCATTCTTTCAATTGAAGTGAGCGCACCATTAAGAGTCAACAAGTTATATCAAAAATTGCACAGTATTTAGGGGTAGCCGATCTTGCGTTATATTTTATTCAAAAATCAATATAAACAAGTCCAATTCAATTTAAGCCAATTTTAACTATACCAAACATGTCAAGCATTGACACTTGTGAATGTTTGTAGCTTGCCTTCCACCAAGAAGAGCATTTTATCAACTGAGCTACCATTTTGGATGACTTAACTTGAGCGTGCTCCTTGTAAGAAACTGACTTGGCACAATGACATAGCTCCTCCATCAATTCATCACCCCAACTTCTAACTGTTCTCTCTTCATAAACATTGAAAAGGAAAAAACTATACATCCAATTTTCAATAGTTGTAAGATAGATTGAAGTTTAAATTGCAGAATAGTTGATTGAGATAAAATGTAGTTGCATGTATTATATATAAGTGATAATCTATGCTATTGGAATTAATTTTTCTAAACGTATGTTAATGTTTGTCATTTATTAGATGTTTTGTACTTCACAAATAGGAAAAGACAAGGTAAAGATCTGTTAGGGTGCAAGGATGGTTAGTGTTGTGTAATAGAGATGAAAAGTAAAATATAAAGAAGAAAGAAAATACAAAGCTTTATAGTGGTTGTGTAGTGTGCATACATCCACTCATATACAACTGAAGAACTTTCATTAAACTTTTAATAGAGTTACATTAGTTATTTATATCAAAACTTTAATTTCTAATGTCATACCATCATTAATTTTTTATGAAAAAAATGTTACGTATCATGTTATTATTGAAATGTCACATCGATATCAGTATGAAATGCCAACAAAATGTCTCATGAAAAATTTTCTTGTACAAAATGAGCTTTTCATTTGCAATATTTTTTTATTTCTTATATTGTTTTATTTATTTATTTGGTGGGTCTATTGAGAGTGAACACACAAAACGACATATAAGGAAATTACGTTGGTGATTGTAGTGTAGAATTATTACAACATTCTTCAAACCTGATGGACTGCTAAGCACAAAACTCAATTTTTAAATTCAAATGTCAATTACTTTGATTAAGTTAATTATAGAGTAAGGATTATATACCATTATTTTTTTTTAATCTTTTAATAATTTAATGATATCGGCATTTGAAAAATGAATAATCAAGATTAATAAATTTTTTCTCTTTTATATATCATTTAAACTTAAATTACTCTTATAAAAAGATCAGTACCATGTCAATATTGATAAAGAATTTTTATCTAATTATAGAAAGCTACTTAGTAAGAGACTATTTAGGCATGATTGTGGCTATTGTTGCCTGTTCCATGCAGGGCTTCTTTTCTCCAATTGTGGGCGAATTGCTGGCGCTTAGGGAAGGGCTTCTACTCACTAAAGAACACAGTCTGTTAGTCCATTTTGCTGAGCTTGAAGCCGTCAATGCTGTCTTGGAAACCAACTCTTCGGATTCTTTTTTTGGTGACTCATCTGTAATTGTAAATGATATTAAGACTCTTTGTTTGGACGTTGGGATAGTTAAGTGTCAGGACATTCCAAAACTAGGAATCGTTTGGCTCATTGTCTAATCTCTCTTGCCTTGTTCTCTAATGAGGTTCTCAAGCGGTTTAATACCTCTAAAAATTGTATCTTCCCCTTTACTTTTCAGAAAGTTCTTTCTTTTTCTTGAAAAAAAAAAGTATTTCATGTATTAAATTATTACATCATCACTTTTGCTTTTCTTACTAGATTAACACCTCCTTCTCTCTCCCCGTCTCTTCCTGCCTCCTTCTCACCCTCCAAATTTATTCTACCAAGGCTTTTTTATGACAGGATTGACTAATATTTTCTTTATTTTCATTCTCCAGTGTTGTTCCCTTTAAATTTGTGCCTAAGTATTCTCTATTGATGATATTCATTTGATAGGCAATTTCTTAATTTGTTGAATTTGTGAATCAATGGAGACCATGGAAAGATGTGAATGGATGACTTGACTTAGGAAAGCAAACAAGTAATCCAGAAATTTCTATGGATCGAGATGAAAGAACTTACCTTTTTTAGAAAGCTCAAGTAGAGTTCACGTCTTATGTCGTTTTGATATTCTTGGAAAGATTACCAAGTAAATTTTTAAGATTAACATCTCTAGTCTCTTGTTTGGGGCGATTTGCATTGCTAACACTCATTTATAATACGCATTTGCAAGTTCTTAAAGGGGTAATTGAAAGGAGACCATTTCTCTAAGTCTTATCGTGTCTATTTGTCTTTTCTGATTTACTACTTGAAGACTTTAAAAGATTCTATTTCACCAAAAGAATTATCCATAGAAATTAAAGTTCATAATACTTCATTAGCTTATGGAAACTAAATTGGAATAAGAATCAAAATTTACCAACCTGCATGTTCCCTATGAAAAAAGTAAATGTTGTCATGCCATAAATAGTAATTAAAATCACAAAGATGTTTTCCAAGGCATGTATACTAACTTCAAGGTTTTGACCACAACCATCGGAAATATATATATATATATATAATATAAGATGAATCTTAGAAACTTTTGACTCCCCAACTACAATTATAAAGAACAAAATTTAAGCGTTGTTAAACAACTTATCAAACTTGATGGATACAAATTGAAGTGCTGAAAATAAAGGAAACAAGATGATATTTAAAAATGTTAGAAAAGTTTTAGCCATAAAAAGTGAAGAAGAAAAGAAAAGAAAAACTTCTTGCAAGATCAATTCATTCATGGGATATAAGCTTACAATATGTGATTTGACTACTTTACTCGTTAGGTAACCTTACTTATCAATAACAATGATTAGATTGGTATCTAGTGGTTGTTATTATTGATGAATAAGGTTACCCAACCAGTAAGGTAGTCAAACGCAACTTTATATATCTATATCAAAAGCAATAACATAACAACTGAAACTATATAAAAACATAATTATATATGTTGGTTTTCTACTAGAATAGAAGAAGCTTATTGATACAGGGGTAGTTATAGGTAGGATTTAATTTCTTTTAGTTATTTAATTTCTTTTAATTTTTAAACTATCAAATTTTGTTGACCTTTGGATTTAAATTTAAGGATTACTGACCATCACATTAACAATACAGATCTTATGTAATAAAAAAATTCATAAAAGTTATAAAATCAGAAAAATGTATTCGATATGTCAAAATTATTGGAGGCTTTATAAAATAAATATTTTGCACAAACCTAATATTTTGTGTGCCCCATCTGAAACAATACAATAGCTTTTTGGTGATATGTGTTGTCTCCATAATACGAGATTTAAGAGCATCCTTGAATATTCCCAACTCATAGGTTGCGTCTTTTGTCTTGCTAAAGCATATATCATCAAGGATAGTGTTGTCTCCCGAACTAATAATGAAACGATGGTGGACCAATGCATTTGAGACAAAGAACAGGGGATCAGCACTTGCATTTTGGAAACGTTATTAGTATAGGACTAATATGAATGATCAATTAAAAAAATTTTTAGGTTTAAAACTTACATTTTGAACAAATTTCCAAATCATTTTCACATCTCCTATGTCAATAGCACAGTTTTTCCAAGAATCTGCTACAACAGCAGTAGATGGATCAAACTCAATGTTCAATGTAGCATATATAGCATTGAAAACAGGCACTATATCCGCCTAAAACAACAAAAAATTAAATATGTTATATTACAAAAATTAGACAAAGATGTAAAAAATTAATATAAAATAGAAAGGTAAACATTTGCAAAATATTTTGTCTCGTGGACTACGTATCTATAATCATTAACTTTGTCTCACCACCCATAAACTTTCCCTTTCTTTTGTAAGCAATTCAAATAGGCATCAATATGAATCTCCGTCAACCACGTTTTAACATCCTTGATGGTATAAAACATATTCGAGATGCATGGCACTAGATAACTATTAATAATACACTTAAAAAATGAATTAAAAGGTATTTTATTAAATTAGTAATCAAATTAAAAAACGTTATAATGTTTTTTTATCCATATCGAAGGTTTAAAGAAGTAGCTTTGTACATCGTGTACATATTGAGAAGAGTCTCGGTCCCCTGCTCCGCCACAGTCTCTGTCCCCTACTCCGTCATAGGCTCCACCACTTTCTTCAACTCTTTCTTTTTCTTTTTTTAACTATAGAATATTAGTGTATGGCATCCTGTAAGATGCCGATGGGTTAATTTGTCACTTACTCCATTCATGGATAATCCCTCCCTGTAATTTAAAGAAATTTATAATTTTAAATTACATTTTAAAATCAATACATAAGACTAAAACATCAAATAAATAAAATCATTTGCCTAAATATCACCAATGTCACTATTCCCCTTCAACTCCTGGATATGGATGGATGGGTCCCGGTGCTGTTCTTGTTCCTGGTCAATAATGTGATTATCTCTCCCTGCTTCTGAGTTAGGGATGTGGACGAATGGGTCCTTACCCTAGTCATTAATGTCGTGATCACCTTCTGACTCATGATGTCCTGATGGTGGCCTTGTTCCTCGTCCTGGTTATCAATGTGATGACCCTCCATGTTCCTAAGTCATAGATGTATAAGTCATCATCTCGATCCTGGATAGAGCTCTCAGTAACATCATCATCCACAAGCCCACTAATTTTTAGTTAGTTTTCAACCCTTTTCAGTCTCTTATCCATATTACGCAACAACCTTTCTTATGTCTACTACACCTTGATAATATTCTCCAATAGCTTCATTTTCTTATCGACATTCATTTGAGACTCTTGTAAATATATAAATCAATATATATGATATAAATTATAATATACACATAATTTAAAATATAATTAAAATAATAATCTCATCTTTGTACATGAGGGCGAGACGATCTAGACGACGAACTGCTCCCCAATCATACATCATACGCACTTTTTGTCCTCGACTCTCTCTTTTCATCCTCATCTTCCTCCCTATTTCACTCTCTCTCACCAGTTACCTGTTCATCATCAGTAGAATCACCCTTAACATCAACATCACCTGAAACATAATCATTATCACTCTTATCATTATCATCATCTTGACCTCCTCCACCGCCGCATTTCCATACTTTGTCTCCAACTAAATGCTACAGGTTGAAGGATCTCCAATAATTCGTTTCTTTCTCATCATCGGTGGGCACAAGAATCCTCCTAATGCAATACACTACAATACACACACACACACACACACATACACACACACACACACACATATATATATATATATAGAGTTAATATATTGCACCCAAAGATAGTAAATAAATGGAAATAAATTTAGGTTACGATATACACTTACAAGGTGAAGCTCATTCCTCTATTTTCTTGAATCATTTTTAATCCTTTTATTACAATGCCAATTCTTAAAACTTAGCAAATCAGGATTACTTGCTATTCTGTTCCCTATCTTGTTATCCAAATATAGGAACATTTCAACAAATCATCACTATAATGCATATTAAACAAAAAACAAACATATCATTAAAATATAAATAAATAAATAATAAATATAAACTAAACAATTTTCATTAATAATAAAGAGTATATAGTAAAGGTTGTACTTGGAACGCCCAAATAAACCCATATAGGTTACTCGTTCATCCAGTTATAAGTTGTTCCTCAATAATCATCTGTTGGATGTGGTTGAGAAGTATACTATATGACATTGTACCCCAAGGGAATACATTCCACACTTCTGTGTCCTTTATCATGACCCATAATGCCGTAACCACCCCTTGGCGCTCATTCAGGCTATAAAATAATTGGAAAGTTATGACTAAATTAGCCAACTTAAAGGTGTCGTCGACATCTAAATTCGCCCGTGACTTGATCATGAGGATAATAGCTTTCATTGACGATGGAATTCCTTTGAAAAGTCATTGTAGAAGATTGTTCTTGTCACTTTGTCGCGCCTTAACGGAATTTAAGTTGATATGCCTGAATTGCAACCCTGTTACCAACAGGAACTCCTACTTTCCAAACTTACACAGTTGCTCTCCAATTTCAAACCACATCTCATCAGGCCTAGCATGATGAATTTTCAACTCTCTAGCAAGAATAATTGCAATCAACGGGCAAACCAACAACTAACTATGGAATATCTTCATGAAATATCTGAACGAGGTCATGCCTAAGAACTGCTTAAGGAGTTCTTTTTTATCAAGAGCTGCATTTAGACCAGTACCTTTAAAGCTACAATGTGTGCTTAATGATATCTCAATGGAAATAACCTATGTACGCCACTTATAATTGACTTGCATCTATACAAAACCAACAAAAATAATTAGAATAACATTAATTTAATTGACTATTTCTATTATCTATATAAAAAATGGGAATGAGCTGCCAAAACATTATCAAATTCTAGACCCCCTCAGATTTATTTGAAAATGAAATTCCTTTTTTATCCTTCGTATTTGTTTGAAAGGGAAAAGACAGAAAAATAATTTAATTTAATTATAATTATTAATTAACTTTTTTATCCTTAAACGAGATAAAAACAGTGAACAAACACCATTCCTGATGCTTTGTTTTCCTTTGAAAAATGATTTCCGATTTTATCATCATTTTATTTAAAAATATAATTACATCTTTACCCTTCTGGCTGAATCCCTAAAAATGAACATCCCCTTTTTAATGTTCTTCACAGTTCAATAACCACCTCTAAATCAACAACACGATTGTTCATCATCACTTCTAATAGGCATTCAACACCCATCACTTACACCACCAAACACTAAACCATCATCATCACCATTCATCATCATACACAACAATCATCAAACAAAATTAATTAAATTAAATTTATTAGTATTTAAGAACAAAAAAATTAAAAAAAAAAAAAAATAGACTTGATATTCTGGATGGATCCAGAAGGTCTCCATCTTCTGGATCCAAAGATTTGATAGGCATGCAAAAGAAGATGACGTCAGAGGGTGAGAGGAAAGAGAGAGACGCCTAAGTGTGAGAGGGAAGACAAAGTGACGCCGGAGGTGGAAAGGGAAGAGAGAACAATGTTGGAGGGTGGAGTTATTGGTCAGCGGTAGATCTTGGGTACATGAATGGAAAAAATGAGAAGAAGAAGGAAAGAAGACGAAGGACGCACGGCGGCGGCAGAAGAACGCATGACGGCAGGAGAAAATGAAGAAGAAATCGTCTGGTGCTTTGAGAGAGAAAGAGAGAAAGAGGGAGAGAGAGAGGAGAGAGATGGGGGTAGAGAGCGGCTGAAAGAGAAAGAATGGGTAGGGTTTGTGTGTAAGATTGTATATATAGTAAGGAAAATTACACAAACATCCCTGTGATTTGTTGAAATTATACTAATATTTAATTTTTGACCATTAATATTAAAAAAATCAATTTATGGCCCCCTGATTTTAAAAATTAATAAATTTTCCTTATAATAGTATTTACCAATTAATCACTGATTACTCGCCGAACAACCAATAAATCACTAACCGCTACCTTGCCAGCCAATTAGCGAATAACTATTTTTGGAACCATGGTGATGAATGAATATGAAGGGTTGATGAGAATAAGGGTGATGATAGAATTGTGCTATTTATATAAGTGGATTAGATGGATGTCAAGTGTTATCATCCAATCCATTTATTTTTATTTAATATTAAATTAAAAATTAAATGTAATATATAATTACTTAAATGCCCTTACATTAGTAGATCCGTCATTTCTATATGAAAAGCATTAATTTACTAACGTTTGGTTTATTTTTGGATAATAGTTTAGAAATCAAGGGTCGTTGACATTAATTTTCATTTCATAGGGTAAAATGATAATATCCCATATTCTATTTATTGATTTTAATATTTTATTTATTTAATTTTAAAATATCTTTAAATATAATGGTAAGTACAATAATATTTTTAAGGCAAATGAGTCTTTTTGTAATTCTATTATTATCAAAAGGATAATTGGGTCTTTTCATCATGAATTAGTATTAGACTATTAATTTTTTCACCTATTTAGAACAAAACGGGAGGTAAAGTGTTTAATATTATTTGTTATCATAAGGTTTAAATATATCGAAGGTTTAGTTTTTTGTTTTTGAACAAATCAAAAGTTTAGTTATTATTAGCACAAGTATGTCTCTTTATATCAAATGTTTTATTATAATCAGACTGTTATTACTCAAATAACTAGAGAATTAACAATATTTTTTCACTTACATTATTATCATAAGATTTAACTATAAAATTTAGTTTAATTATGAAACAAAAATGAAGATTTAATACATTTTTATCATATACATTAATAGAGTTGAGTGATTATAAAAATTACATCAAATATTTCATATTTAAAATGGAGTAATTAAATAAATAATCACAATAAAGAGAAAACTTATTTAAAATTAAATTTAGAATTATTATTTATGATATTATGTATATATGAATAATGATAATAATTTCAGTAAAAAAAATATTGTTAATTCGGTAGTTAATTTTAAACATCCAATCATATCAATTATAAATAATAATATTTAATTATTTTAACCTTAAAATCTATTTGATAAGAAAAATAAATATAACCCCAAACACGTGTCTTACACGTGCAACCAAACCTAGTACTTTAATAAAACTTAATTATTATTTTGTCCTATTTTCATTAATTTATAAATCTAATTTTAATTAACAAATTAAATTAACATATTACAATTATATTAAATCAGATTTACAATTTAATTGATTAATTCTTCTTATTTTGTTTTTTTTTTTAATTTATATTTCATTTACTTATTTTATTTTAATTTATTTTAATCACATTGATTTAATATTTTTATTTTAATTATTAGAATAATAGATTGCATTTAATTTATTTCTAACTTAATTAAAATTTAAAATTTAATTCACTTAGTTTCTAAAAAAATATTAATTAATTTAGTTAAAAAAATTCCACAAAACCAGGTTTTGAGTGGACTGAATCAGGTTTTATAACCAAATAAAACACGGTTTTAGGAAAAAAAAACATGTTTTATGGGTCCAGCCATAAAACATGGTCATTCCAAGAATCGTGTTTTAAGTAAGCCTAAAAATTGTTTTAAGAAAAATCCATCTTTTATGGGTCCAGCCATAAAACACAGTCTTTCCAAAAATCGTGTTTTAAGGAAGCCTAAAACACAATTTTTAGAAAAATCCATCTTTTATGGTGCAAACATAAAACATGGTTTTTCCAGAAATCGTGTTTTGTGTAGCCATAAAACACAGTTTTGATAGAGAACCAGGTTTATGAGTGCAGCCTTAAAACACAGACGTTTCTAAAAACTGTGTTTTAATCAACCTCAAAACATGATTTTGGAAAAATTATGTTTTATGGCCAGACTATAAAACATGATCTTTTCCTACAACCGTGTTTTATGCAGCCATAAATCATAGTTTTTTTTTTTTTTTTTTTCTAAAAACTGGGTTTTATATAGCCACACAACACGGTTTTTCAGCAAATTGTGTTTTAACCATAAAAGTCGTGTTTTGTGGCTTCACAAAACATGATTTTGTCATTCTACAACCAAAAACCTGATTCCAACAATTCGTCTTTCTCGACGACATACACCACCAAAAACCTGCATTCTCATCCTAATCCATCCAAATACAATCAAAATCAATCTAATTTAACCATACTAAACTAATCCAACATTCATAACACAAAAAAACGAATTCAAAACTCTAAATTTAATCATTACTCTCAAACAATCAAATGAATTTTATCATTGCGTACCTTTAGCAATGAAGATGGTGAAGAAGCTTGCTGGTGGCTTGCAGAAGTCAACGAAGGTTTGAAATGATGCGACAAGGCCAGCAATGAGTGGTCGGGCATGAGTGGTCTTGGATCGGAAATCGGGTCATAAGGACTTGATGAAAACGGTGGAAATTTGATTTAGGTGGATGGTCGTGTTTTGTGGTCTCTATATATATGAAGGCATTTTGGTAATTTGGCATTGGGTTTTTGTTTTAAATTTTACAAAATAAGGGTATATGGGTCCAATTTCACTTAAGGTTAAAATGGGTAACTTGGGTATTTCATACAATTAGTTTATTTGAGAGGTTAGAAAGGAACTTTTAAAATTGAAGGACTATAAATGAATTTTTAGTTTTTATGATGGTCATTTATGGTATTTTTCACAATTTCTAACCCAAAGCTCGCTCTCCTTTCATACAACCACCGATTGCGTTCATATAAAAAAAAAAGCAGCATGAAGTTTAAAGGGAGATAGAGGAATGCAACATACATTCTCATTACACTTTCTTAATGCACTTTTCATTAAATATATGACACGTGCATAAATTGCATTTTTATGATGTAAGTTTTATGTCCCCAAAGTTGAAATTTGTGATAAGTTTTGTGTTAAAAAATTACAATTTGTGCATGTGTTCAAAATCGAATGAAGAGTGCCTTAAGAGAGTCTTTTGGGACAAGAATGTACTAACATTGTTCAAATGTAACACTATCAATGAACATCTACATTGTATTTTTGGAAATTTTGGATAAACAAGAGAGTTCTATTTTAAATTGAAGTACTTCCACGGTGATTTCCAAACATAAACAGTACTTCTTTTAGTCTATTTGGTTCTTCAAATGCAGAATTCAAAATGGTCAAAGCTTTACAAATTTCTTTTCACAAAGTTGGTCGTTTTATCTCTCATCTCTCTGTGCAAATATTTAAAGAGAGAATGAATGCTTATCTATAATTAATTTCTATAGCACGAATTAATGAAATAGACCACATGGTGCATAATCAATGGGTTCTTATTTTTTAATTAAAGTAGAAATTCTTTTCACAAAAGCGACTTAAGTTTAATACCTTTTGTAGTTGTATTGGCTCTAGAAATGATGCACATTGACTGCACAACCACAGCCAGTACTTCTTTCAAGTCTTTTTGGTTCTTCAAAAGCAGAATTCGAAATAGTCAGATCTTTACAAATTTCTTTTCAAAATGTTGGTAGTTGTATCTCTCATCTCTCTGTGCAAGATCTTTTAAGAGAGAATTAATGCTTATATATAATTAATTTATATGACATGAATAGATGAAAAAGACCACACATGATACATACATAATAATGGGTTCTGAATTTTTTAATTGAAGTGGAAATTCTTTTGACAGAAGTGACTTATGTTTAATACCTTTTGTAGTCGTATTGGCTAGAAGTGATGTACATTAACTGCACAGATGTGAAAACATATGGAGGAAGTTGTATCAAGTTTCAACTTTGGATGCCATCCTCAACATGTACTGGACATTAAACAAAATAAACAGTGAAGCCTACTAAGGACGACAAAAATCCCCAGTAGCCTCAAATTTGTGGGGCTCGATTTAGTTTGGGATGGCTTTGAAGTAATATCCAGTTCTGGATCTACTTTAGGTAAAATACTTTTGATCCGACTTGACTTGATTACCTACTTTATTCATTCTTTATTAAACATTAATAATAATAATAATAATATTATTATTATTATTATTAGTCGTCATCATTTTTGAGTGTTATGTATTACTATCTTATTTATTTAATTTTGTTACCATAAGATATTTTACAAACAAATCATGCTTATAACTAATAATGATATTTAATAGAATTTTGGATGATATTTTTTATAAATTGACGTGCTACATGATGCTTGATGAATATTGTGTTGTTTAAGTTATTATTATGGTATTTGTATGTCATGTTAGACTTTAAATTTAATTATATGTTTATATTTAATATTTTCTTTTAATTTAAATTTATATTTAAGTGAAAGTTAAAATGAATCGAATCAAAATGAGTTGGGTTTAGAGTTTCGTTTTGGGGCAAGTTGAAAACTTCAGGTCATAGCTTGGGCCTTGGGACACCTCATTCCAAACTGTTTAGGTCACCTTGCCCCAAACTACTTGAGATTGGATCAGGTAGTTCTCGCTGGAATCAGGCATTGCCATCCCTATCCTCCACTACTATTTTCTTGCCAAGTCTTTTAGACATTGTATGATGAGCAACAACCTTTTCTTTTAGGTTTGATGTGTCGAATTTTGTAAACAGTTTTTGCTTATATGAAAGATGCTTATGGCTCTGAATTTTTTCTTCTTTTAATGAATCCTTATATTTAATTCAAAATCTACCTATTCTACAAGGAAGCCAAACATTAATAATTCAAGAAATATATTGAGAATACCATGAAATGAGATAGTAGCACACAACAAGTCTTACACCCAATTTGAAGGCACTAGAACATTTAATTGTTTTATATGTTCCAAATAAGAATATACATGACTTCATACTACATATGGTTCTTGAACAGTTATCTAAACCACTTGTGGGCAGCAGCCCTTGAGACTATTGTTGGTTTTCACGGCTGAGATTCAACTGGAGGTGCTTGATCTTAGTTAGATGTACGAGCTGTTTGATGCTTGATGAATGCTTCTCTTAGCTTATGGTGCATCAGAGCAAAGGCATTAACTTTTGTAGCCGCTTCAATAGTTTTGGTTGAGATGGGGAGGTTTGATGAATATGGGTCATTTCGAAAACAGTTAACAAGTTCTTTTCCATAGAATTTACTTTCTTCATTGGAACGAGCTATGATATCAGAGTCAGTGCTTGAAGAGCCAGTATGGATACTTGTAAAGGAGTATATCTTTAGCATGCCATCCACCACCAAAAGGATTTTATCAATTGAGCTGTCCTTTTGGACAATCTGAGTATACTCAGTGTAGGAAACCGGCTTGGCACAATCACATAGCTCATTCAACAATTCTTCACTCCAGCATTCAAACTCTTCTACCTTTATAAATGTAGAACAATATGGAAATGTATACTCTAATCAGAATACA
Organism: Litchi chinensis; assembly: GCA_019925255.1. Lineage (NCBI taxonomy): Eukaryota > Viridiplantae > Streptophyta > Magnoliopsida > Sapindales > Sapindaceae > Litchi > Litchi chinensis. The sequence goes on from CM034467.1 coordinate 28,241,839, forward strand.
TGCAATTGATTATCAATAATTCTAGATGAATTGAAGTTTAAATTGTAGAAGACTTAATCAAGAGGATGGAAGAAAATATATCATATGTATAACTCTCACACATATATATGTATATTTCCTTTCGAAACATGAGGAGTAAACATATATATATATATTTTTTTTTTTTTTCCTTTTATGGATAAACCTACACATAATGGGCAAAATTATATTGTAAGCCCAACACCAACTTAGCAATTGGTTTGAAGCCAACAAAGCCCAAGTCCAAGTCTTATTTCTCAATTATGTGCAACTCCTTAAGTGCAAATAGTAGGTGAAAAAGGTGTGGTTGTAGTGCTTGGTGGAGTTGGCAATATGTGGTTCGTTAAAGTAGGGCTGGGCACTTGAGTTAGCAATATGGGAGCTCAAGGGAGGGGTGGGGTGTCGGCAAAGAAAAAAAATGAAAAATGAAAATGAAGAGGGGTGGGGTTTGGCTGTGCAAACAAATTAAGATTAGATGGTGAATTTACGCATGTGTCATTGAGGGTTATTCAAAAGTTATTCAAAATTTGAATAACCACAAATTTGATATATAAAAAAATAAAAAAAATATAAGGTATTGGGGTTCAGTTCAATTCTTGGGTCTGGAGACTTGGAACCAAATAAAAACTAAACATGGGTTAGTTCTTCATACCCAAAACTGAACACCCTCCCTCTTATTACATTAACCAACCCGAACACATGAAATTCGGTTTGGATCGGGCTCATCAAGTCGGTTTTGTGTTCAAATGCCTAAGCCTACATTAAAGTGTGTGTGGTTGTGCATTTTCTTTAGTTTTTAAATTGTGTGTTTCGTAGCATTTGATTTCAACTATAAATAGATGTTCTATTCTTCCGTTACAACATCAAGAAGTAGAAGAAGCAAAGGCTTCTAAGTGAGATGAAGCAAAAAATTAGCTGACTTGAGTATATTCTTGAGTGCAAAGTGTGTGAGAACTTAATGAGTGTTCTAGAGTTTGTCTCTAGGAAGTGAGAAAGAGTGTTGGTTCCTAAATTTGTGTGATTTCTTTGTATGAGAGTTATTGTAATGTTTTGTGAGTTTAATACAAGTAATTTGTTTACTTGTCTTGTCTCCAATAATTAAATATTAGAATTGTGTACTCTAATTATTCTTCAATTACTCTACAAATATACCAACCTAAGGGGGACTTAAAGAGCATATCCATTTAGCGAAACCAAAACAAAAACAGAAAAGAAAAGTAATTAAGGTCTGCAAACACAAAGAAACTAGAAGAAACACAAATTAAACCTACTTGAAACCATATCTTGGGACATAATGTATTTTAAGCTATGTGAAATATCATTTGCCTTGTAAACTATCTAAAGAATTTCCTTTGTTGTTGAAAGTTAAATGTAAGATATATATAATGTGAAATTGCACCATATGAGACAATGGATAATGTTCATCATCTACTAGTTCATTGTTAACTTTGTAAATCGAAAATAAATAGTAAGTAAAGTTTGTGCTTTACTTACTGTCTTGAGTATGTCTGAGCAAAGTTGGCGCTTTATGTCTTTTTTGAGCGTCTGAGGGAGATTTTTGAACAAATTTTCAAAATCAACACCATTGGTTTCTTCCCATTTATCTGGCGGGTATCTCTTGATTTTCTTTTGAAGGTTCTCCGGTAGCTTTTCAAAGAACTTACTCTGCTCTATCTCTAGTCTGTTCCATCTTTTCGTCTCTGATCTTTCAGTTTCTGATTGCAGATACCTCTGTTTAATGGAAGTTAATAAGAATTAAAATTTACAGCTTATGAATATTAAATGGTTAGAGAACATACATAAAATCTTCACTGCACGAGTAGAGTGGCGCACCCTAGTCAACAAAAATTTAACAAGTGGAAAGTTAAATTTTAAAAAAGCATTTAACAAAATTAGCGGAACGGATTCAAGGGAAATTGAGAGAAAAAACTCTGCCAATAAAACAATTCTACGAACGTAACTTTCCACTTTTCAAATGTGCGCCCGGTGCTTTCAAGATTTTTTAAGGAAAAATGTATAACAATGAATAACAACCTGAACGTTTCCAATGAAAAAGGCAAACAACACCACGCCGTAAACGGTAATGGATATCACAAAGATATTTTCCCATGCGTCTGTACTTACTTGAAGGTTTTGACCGAAGCCACTGTAAAGCAAAAAATGAATTTATCAAGTGCATAAAATTTTATAATAAAATTGACATAAATTTGTGACTATGTTAGTTTAGAAATTTCGAGGAAAGACAATACTTAGATAAACATGTGACAAACAGAGAGTGCCGAAGATATTATTTATAAAGGCTGAGAAGTGTTAACATGCTTGTTATGACAAAACAGTTTGGTGTGTCATCATGTCATTGCTACTAAATTTTACCATCAATTATCTCCTTGTCTCTAACCTTTTGTCTCTCTTGTGCAGAGATAAAGTGATTAGTTATTAGTTATACTAGACTCAACTTTGAGAAAACAATCTATTGTAAGACTAAAAATTGAGAGGACACAAAACAAGAAACTGAGAATGGATGAAAGTAAACTAGTAAAGTTATATTTTTATAATATATAATGACTTGTAATGCACAACGTTTCAAAGTGTGAGCACAAGAAGGCTCAAGACCCTCACATTGTTTCAATAATATTGTTTTTATTTTTTTAATATAATTATGAGTTTGAATTATATTTCCTCTCAAAAACCACCAATCCTATAATAATTTAACTTGAGAATGAAAATACAAACCTGAGATTTTGGAGGCTCCAACGTGAACAATATAAAATCTTCTTTGAAAGACTAACAGACTCCTTAACAATACCAGATTGAAGGGCATCATAGTATATTCCAAAATCATAAATGGTTGCATCTCGAGTTTTTGTTGGGCACAATTCATCTAATTTTGTGTATTTATAATGGTTATCACCATGATAACAAATGAAATCATCCCAATTACAGTTTGAATAATTTTGTTTTTGGCAAGCTTTACCCCAACAATCGATCTGCTTTTGTACGGCAAAAGTGTACCACAAGCCTCCAAATGCCTAACACACAAAAATTCACTTGTTGGTACATTTGATTTGTAGTTTTATACACAATGATAAAAAATTTACAAAAATAGACTACCAATTTGTAATTATTTATCTCAAATATTGAGCCTTATTATTTTCTCTTAACCTTAACTCATTAAATTAGACATTTGAAATATTAACCTAACTCAAAAGCCATTTGGTTTAAATTTAACTCACACCATAAATATATGTGTTTTCTTTCCATATAGCCTATGTTTGGCACACGGTATCTTGTATTTGACAAATTGGATTGTATTGTATTATTTAGAATATTGAATATAATACAATCATATGTTTGATGTTAGATTGTATAAAAAGGACAGAAAAATAATTTTACATTTAATCTCATCCAAACTTCCCTTTTTTTTTTTTTTTTTTGAAAACCAAAACCTTTTTTTTTTTGACATTATGTCACCATGTTATTGGTTATTTTAGAAAGTAAATATTAAAAAAAAAAAACTAAATTTTAAAAAAGTATATTGATAATAAAAGGATAAAAAAAAACCAAAAATAAAAAAAACAACGAAATCATAAATCAAAAATTAAAAAAAAAAATCAAATTCCATTCTTTCAAGAAAAAAAATCAAACATCAAATATCAAAAATGAAAAATCAGAAAAATAAAACATCATGAGCTTCCCTCTATTCTCAGTTCTAATCACCCATTGCAACATTCTCTCAAAAAGGAAAAGAACAAAAATCAAAGGAACCTTCCAATTTCTGTCCATCTTTATTTATCATCATCTTTACAATAATCAAACTAGTAAACATCATCAAAAAAACCCACCCACATCAATATACAACCAAGTACAATCTACATTAAAAAAAAAAAAAAAAAGATATTGAAAGAATATAAGTAAAAAATAAGAAAATTAAAAAAACTTCCTCCACGCTGATGGAGGAGACCAAACTCCTCAACTAACATGGAGGAGATCTACATCTCCCCCATAGAAGTGAAGAAGATAGTCTCTTCCACGTTACAATAATTGAACTATCAAATATTGTATTGTACTAGTTTAATACATTTTAAAACTCTAATACTATCCAACACATGATACCAAATATGCCCTTAAGGATTAGTGTTAATTGTTAAAGGACCACAATGACATAATATTGTTATCATTATTAAAATACAGAGAATGTCATAATTAAAATTAACGTGGTACGTTGAAAAAAGAGTAATCCTATCGAAAATAATAATTAAATGAGTTCTTTTTGTATATAGCATCTTAAGAATTGAGAGTTTGTTTCATTAGTACCAAAGAACTAAAATGAATTTTAATAATATCATTTTACTGTTTATAAATTTTAATGATAAAATTATCCTTTATTTTAAAAGCTTGAAAGATTTGCGGAAATAGAGAAGCAAGAAACAAAACAGAGAAACAATAACTCACTCGAGCACCATTAAACATATATTTTGCATATTGACAAACTTGAACCACTCGTCGAAGCACCAGTAAACAAGAGCCCACCTAAACCCACTTGTTTAAGAGTCGTCAATTTGAACTGTGAGAGGTGGGTTTTCTTCTTCCTTCTTCATTTTCATGCCAAAACCAACTTTAATGTGTTGTTAGTAATTCGAAAGAGTTGCTTTTACATGGGTTGCTATACAGAGAAAATGCAGAGGAAGAGGGAATTGGCCCGATGCCTTGGCGAACTATTTTTAGTTCGTGAGCTTTATTTTTGTTCACAAAAACAAAGCTCTATTTTTGTGAAGAAAAACAGAGTTTGTTCAGAGTTGTTAACAAAAACATAGCTTGTTCACAAAAACATGAGTTTATTTATTTCATCTAAAGACCTACAATACTATAGTGCATCATCCAACCAAATATGAGCTCGTGCTCCTGCTGTGCGTTGAGAGTGTGAAGAGGCTGATTCCGCTCTCTGTAAAGCAAACACGCCCCTTTTCAATTGAACACATATATCATGTGTGCATTGTTATTGGAAATAGTCGGTGCCGGTGCTGACGGACTGATCTCTGATCATCTAAACAACTTGCTCAGTTGCAAGTCTGCTAGAAAATTGGAGAAGATGAAAACTTGAAAAAAAAATTATTAATTTTTTCCAATGAAGGATATTAGTGTCTTTTCACTCTTGTAGGTGTTAGTAAAACTCAACTAAGTTCTTTGGTACTAATCAAACAAATACTTAGTTCTTAGATATTATTTCATATGGTTTTCACTAATTGAATTTTAAACTTATGGTCACATTAATGCCGATACACAGGAAACCGATGTAAGGTAGAAGTTGCATGCAATAATTTGTGAAATATGTAAATAATGGTAACGTGAACTTACATGACCCGCATAAATGTAAAGAGTAAGATTGAAAGCAGCTTTTGCCCATGTAGCTTTAGCAAGTGTGGCCGATGTTCTCGTAGCTCTTGCAAATGTCACGTACATTAAAATAATCGAACCAAAATAAAACAAAAGATAAACGTTCGTTGAATAGAAATTCCGAACGCCGGCCACTCGCTCCTTAGACAGTATATATCGCTCCACAAACTGCATCATATATTGTATACATATAGCTTATTAATTAGAGTCTATTTTGTTAATGATATCGAAACATGCATGAACATACAAATGATTGTATTAAAGGTTTCACATCAACGAGGAAGACAACAAAGAAGTATTGCATATTTTTTTCCTTACCATATTAAAGACAAGTGGAAGTTGCTAAAAGGGGCCACATTACAACTATAACCCTTTTTTAGCCGAAAATGAATTCAAAATCATATTTATTCCACAAACAAAACTATTTCAAGTGAGTGCCTTTAAATTACCCAAAAAAAAAAAAAAAATCCCCTTTCAATTGAAAAAACCCTAGGTAAAACCCCATCACCTCTCCACTCGCATCTCACAAACCCAACCCGTGTTATCCATTTCACACGAGTTGAATCTCCCCTGTACCACAGAAACCAGTTGGACTAGTGACAATAGTGTACAAAAGATTTCGACTAGCAGTAGCGGCAAGGGGAGATATTGGGTTTTTGAGGTTTCTTCTTTTGTTTTGGATGAACTCCTAGAAATTTTATATTTTCTAAGGGTTTTTTCTTTTTTTAATAATTATCCAGCGTGATATCATGAGATGTTACCCATGTCTTACAATTTTTTTTTTTTTCAAGTGAGATTATCCACATCTTATGATTAAAAATTATCAAAAAGTTCCTTGATCGTTATAATTTTTTTTTTTTTTTTTTTTGTGAGATGTTATTGGAAATTGAGTTAAAAAGAGGTTTGGTAATGTAGGGAGATAGGTTGTAGTTAGTTTTACTTATGAGCTAAAAATTATTTCAAATAAGTTATCCATTAAAAATAAATTTTACATTTGAATGTGGGTTTGTTTTGAAATTTTGCCACAAGATAATGAATTAAAGGGTTAAGAGGTTTTATGATACATAATCTTGAGGCATTTTTAACTATTTTTTGAAAGTGTAAATTGTACAAACTTTCCCCTATATTTAGGAACAAGGCTAAATATGCAAGGAATGCCCTTAACTACACCAAACATCTAACATTAACTATTAACTGTTCCAATTAATAATTGACTTTAAAGGCAAAATGGTCATTTACCTAACAAATGGAAAAGAAAATTCTAAACCAATCTCAAACTTTTTCTAAATATGAATCTACTTTAAAACAATTATAAGCAAACCAATGTAATTTTGAATATTCAAGAAATGACCCTAAAGTAAAAAAAAAAAAAAAAATTCCACTTGTGGTAGAGTTCACCGCTTGTGGAGATCGTATCTCCTCTACAGTAGGAGGAGGAGATCTCCTCCTATCATGAATGAGATTGACTCATCTACAAGAAATTATCAATCTCACCTAGATGAGATTGATTGATCTACTTTGTGAGTGATCGAACAGTCTCATATAAATGATCTCCTATAAACGAGCTCCTCATGGGAGATATTTTTGTTTGAATATCCTCGAAGAGGAGATTGATCTTCTCTTTTTGCAATAGATTTGGGATTCTATTAGCGGTGGTCTACTATTGGTGGGGAGATTCCCTTTTATTTTTTCTTATTAATTAGGGACATTTTTTTTCCATAGTCAGTCGTTGAATATATAACAATCAACCATTAAAGTTAGGAGGTCTATTACAATAAGTGGTAGACATCAAAAGTCTTTAAAAAAAGTGAAAGACTAATCCTTACTAGAGAATTATCATATATATATATACACATACATCTATACATCTATATGTATATATGATAATTCTCTATTAAGGGATTAGTTTTTAATTAATTGATGAATATTTAGTACCAGAGAAAAAGTGTTACTACCCCTTACACATGATTGAATAACATTGATCTTGTTAGTCAACAGATTAAGGGGGTATGGTGTGCAATTATGGTGTTTGTGTCTATATATATGTGTATGCGCACGCACCATAATTGCACACCCTATCCCTTAATCCGTTGACTACCAATTGATCATTGTTAATCATGTGTAAGGGTAGTGACACTTTTTCTCTTTACTAAATATTTATCAATTAATTAAATAAAAAAATAAAAAATAAAAAATAAAGGATAAGGGAATAAAAGCGGAGATGAGCATATCTTTCCATGGAGAAGATGTAGATCTTTTCCTCCTGTTTTCATTTGTTTTCTATTTTAAGTTGGGTGTTTGAGAGATGGACATGGAGAATTTTGTTGGGTGTTTGGGCGATGGTGATGCTGAATTTTATTGGGTGTTTTGAGTGATGAAGATGAGGATGATGAAATTTTTTTGTGTGTTTGGGTGATGATATTGAGGAATATCTGGTTGACAAAATTAGTTAGGCGTTTGGGTGGTGAATATTAAAAAAAAAAAAAAAATGGAAATCCTGCACCGCATAATTTATATAAGAAAATCTGTCTTACCTCTGAGGGCCATATATCTGACGCTAAGTCAACTAGTAGGACACCTAACCATATTATCTTCTCCTTCTTCTTAAGCAAACCAACCCTCGTCAGCAGAGAAACCATACAGACCAAATCAAGTGCCAAGGCCAACAAATTTATAAACCGTTGCATTTCTAAATAGCCGCCTGTAAAGCACTTTCTCTCATTATCGATCGCAATATCATAGAGGAATAAAGGACCCATTGAGATTTGATAGGCGCACCATATAAAAGGGATTATACATGCCACAGGAACGAAAATTGTGTCATAACAAGATCTGAATGGTTCTCTACTGCTCAAACTCCCTTGATCTTCATCAGCGGAAATAGAAATTCGCCTTGCTAGTTGTGTACCTTCCTCCATTGCGAACGGGTCCTGAGACCTGATCAAAAGTTTAAGGGTTATTATTATTCGACCCCTCATAATAGAAAATAATATCAAACCACTCCCATATTAAAAATAATAATTAAAACGATTCCACCATTAAATGGTATTGTAATTCCAGTAATAAACTAATAGATTCTTTAATTTGGAAGGTAAAAAGGTCATTAGAACACAAAATGTTTATTTTTTTTTAAATATACAAATGTAATTTGTTATTTAAAAAAAAAAGAAAAAGAAAAAAGTTGAAAACCACCTGTTCTCTCTCTAATACTCACTGGTTCTCTCTCTAAAACCTCACCAGTTCTCTCTCTCTGTGAAAAACATCACCTCTGTCCTCACACATTCCCATCATCCCCAACAGCCATCATCTTCTCATCATCCGAAACCTTCTTTGCTCTTGACCGAACCCACCCCCATCATTGTCATTCTCTTACCATCTCTCCACTCTCATGGTCAGTTCTCTCTGCCTCTGTCACTCTCATTTTCTAAATCGTTGCTTGGCTTTCGCACCACCGTAGCAAAGATGTCTACCACCGTCTTCGCCACCCAAGACGACGATAAATTCGAGTTCAAGCAAGATGAGATCTAAAAGTCCAACCTCGCCGGAACCGTCTACTCCTACAACCGCCACCTCTTCCTTTCCTACAAAACTCCTGATGGCTGGCCCTCTTTCTCGGGTTTAATTGAATTTTTTTTAACATTTTTATTTATGGGAAAAAAAAATTTTTATTTAATTGACTATTTTGTTATATGGGTTTGTTGGTTTTTGTTTTTTGTAATGAGTTTTGTTGTTGTTATGGTGGTGATGCTGGTGGTGGTTTTTGATTTTTATTGTTGATACGGTTATGTTGTTTTCTGTTTTTCGTTTAAGGTTATGGTGTTGTCTTTGGTTTTTGATTGTGATTGTTGAAGCAAGATGAAGATCTTGAAAGTCACCATATAAAAAGGAAATCAACATTTAATTGTGATAGTTTTTTATCGTTACGGTTGAACTCAGATAAAAATTTGAAAAAGGAAATCGACCCCGATCTTGAAGATCTGGGATTTGGTTGATTTTCATTTTTTTTTTTAAATTTATTATATTTATTTGTGTGGATTATTTTTTTAATAATTTTAAATATAATTAATTATTATGGTTTTTATTAATTAATAAGTAAATTAATAAACAAATATTATTATAAGCAAGGGCAGTTTGGTCTTTTCGTGGTTTTGTCATAAAATCACTAAAAGACAGGATGAAACCACTTTTAGATCGACGACAGGGGTTTTTCGCTAATATTTTCAACAGTTGGGGTGAACTGACAATACATTCTATTGCAGGTGTTTTTTAGATTTTTCCCAAAGTTTTTTATACATTAGTTCCTGGCTTCTGTGCATGTTCATCCACGATAGAATTAGAAACACACATTCATCTGGTCACTCAAGTTATGAAATCAAGTACAGAACAGCTCAATCTAATGCTAAAATACATATTTTACTATCATTTAACAATGTAGGTCCACAACTTCTGACCAAGAAAAAAGGGTTCTCCAATTAAAATTAGTGAAATTCAATGAATGTGCGTTTGTTGTGTACATATACATGAGTACAAATTAAATGTAGGTCAATATTAAACTATATATTTACTCTTACTTCAAGATTTTGAAAACTGTCACTTCCATTTCGCCATATCTATATTTAAGTTCAAATCAACTTGTGAATTTTAGTAACATATATATATATATATAGGGACAGGATGGGGGGATACAAATTTTGATACAATTTGTTGATCATTGGATTATAAAGATTTTAATAGTTTAGATCTATTCATATATTTATACACAACTTAATTTTACACTCTCTATAAATATGTTTTCTCATCTCTCTCTTCACCATTAAACCATTAAAATTTTTACAATACAATAGTCAATAAATTATGTCAAAATTTGTGTCAAAACTTGCATCCCCCGATCATGGCTATATATATATATATATATATATAACTATAAACAAACAACGACCTCCTTATATATAAAACATTTAAAACAGCTCAACCAGAAGCAAAATTCCATGAACAATTGATATAACCAAAATATATACTTAATTACTTACATGATGAACAAAGAAGAAGTTCTAGTAGAACTGTAGAAGAAGGATCACTCTCCTTAAAGCGCTGGATTCTTCAATAATTTAATATGCATTGCATGGGTTGCCGAGATCTGTTTTATATATATTAGAATCCAGCAACCTTGTTATTAACTTATTTAACTCACTTTCACAAATAAAAGGACCTCCTGGTGGAAGAATAAAGTGTGCTCTTTGGCGCTTTGTTTTTTAGGAATAAGTTTCTCTTTTTGTCAATGAACATTGATAAGTGTTAATTAGTTATGAATAATGAACACTTTTTTTTATTATCTTTGGTATAAAGACTGAAAAAAGCAGGAGTGATCATTAGCTAATAATTTGTTATTAGCTAATGAACATTTGAATTAATAATGAACACTTTTCTTGCTAAAGTGGATCTATATTAAAAAAAAAAAATTGTTGATGTATCACAAATGAAAACTCAAAAAATGCATACTAGCGTAGGAGATACTCTCCCTCTTCTCATGAAAAAGCTATGATGTTGAAGTATACTTTGACTCTAATTGCACTCATACTTTCCAAAAACTCAAAAAATACATAATAGTATAGTAGATACTTTTCCTCTTCTCATGAAAATGCTATGATGCTGAAGTATATTCTGACTCCAATTGCACTCATACTTTCCAAAAATGTCTATCACATGCTTGAAGAAAATTCGCCTGCCAAAGCTTAAAGAATAGCTTTGAACTTTGAAGATAAGTCTCTGGAATAATTAAAAGGAAAAAGCAACTGGATTTGCACTCATACTTACCAACAGTG
>CM034467.1:28253572-28341809 GCA_019925255.1 Litchi chinensis
TTTACAATAGTATATAAGTTTTGCTTTTAAAAGTGGAAGCAGCCCTTGACTTTGCTTTTGGTCTAGCATGTATGGTTTTTCCATGCAGGTGCCTTGTTTGAAAATGTCCAATTTCTTATAGCCTGAGTGTAACACAATAACATGGTTTTTTTTTAATAAGACTGTGATGGAAGTGACCCCAGACACAATTATATATTTATGTAAATGACAATTGAGAACCAGCAACATAAATTTCACTACATGCTCTTTAACCTATTTCGCCAAAAATAACTTCAGAGTCAATGCACACATATTAAATTCAAGAGTTAATAAATCTATTTGAAGGGTTAAAAATATGTAAGAACTTATTATGTTCATCATTAATCATTACATCAGTTTCAATTAATGAATTTATTTTGCATTGTTTCACTGTGCTGATGAAAATAAACAAGACGGCAAGTGTAGAGTATAGATTCCTTTCAATTTATTCCTTACTTTTTTTTTCCCTTGTTAATAATTTGATATTAAAGTATTGTTGTAATAAGGAATATTCTTTTTAAATTATGCTTTTTAAAAAAAAAAAATTACACACACTATCTTTTAGTAGAAATAAATGAAAATCTTCTTCAGCGTAAGAGGTTAAAAATTCTAATCCCATAATCATTTTATGAAAACAAAAGATGCGAGAAATTATTTTTTTTTCCTAAGGAGAGCTTGAAGCAAACTTAATAACATTCCTTCTGACTAGCTAGGCAAACGGTAATGACAGATATTGCTGCCGCTTGGTCAGTTATAATATTGATTTAGCATGACTCCAAATAGTCATGGTCATCCAGAAAGTAACTTTGATGTCCTTTTGTCCTTGCTAATTATTATTGTCAGCCAGCTCAAACATTACAAGAAGAGCGGAATCCTGCGTGTTATGTATACTATTGTCACAATGATGAAAATTGACATTGTTCAAATTATGAGTGGCTGACATTGAAGAAATCGAGGAAAAAAATATCCAGCTTGTTGACTACAAGCTTAATAAATCAATAATGAGTTGGCAAGTCCGCGGCACATGCCCTCCTGCCTTCTGCAAAAGCAAAGTAGCTTTCCCCTTTCCCACCTTGCTTTGAATAAAATCATATTCTTTTTGTTAATTTTTATTTATATTGCTTTTTTTTTCTTTTTAAAGATTATATTGTTTTTGTTTAATACGAAAGACTGATAATATTTTAGCGGCAGGAATATTGCTGTCACTGCCACCTGCGAACTTCACTATTAACAAAACAAATATGGGTTGGACATGGCATTGAAATTGGGTTAATAGTTGTTAATTTTCATCTTAATTTTAAACTAAATCATAGAATTTTGATTTCTTGTCTTTCCATTTCCTTTCTCCAATTTTTTATTCTTCTTTTTCCATATGAGATGGGTCATCTATAGGGTGAAAGTACTATAATATTTTACTAAATTTTAATCCGTCTAGTAAACTACAGTAATTTTAATTTAAACACCTAAAGTACATCCCTTTCTAATATCCGTATCTGTACATCTTTTGTTATAGGTACATTTCGGGCCGCATAAATGAGCTAGTAAAGCCCAATAAACTGATCCGATGGTAAAAGGCCCAGAAAGATCAATGTTCAGGTCGCAATATCGAGCTCACTACCTCATTCTCCCTCAACTCATGTCTTAAACCAAAGCTACATTAATTCATCTCCAGCTCGCGAGGGTGATATGTCTGCTCGTTGAGGTCGGGCTAGGAAATTGAAAGGGGATTGATACAGAGGAACAGTTTATGTAATGACTGATACAGAGGAGTAGTTAATGTAATGATTGCTACAGCGGAGTAGTTAATGTAATAATTGTTCTGAAAGAACAGTTAATGTAATAATTCATTTCTTAACGTGTACTGCACTCAACTTGTAAATCCGCACTATAAATAAGGGTGACTGATGTGAACATAGACATACTTACCGTACCGCATACTTACTGAATCGCATAAAAAACTCTCTCCCTTGCCTTGTTCTTCCTCCCTTTTTTCACTCTTAATTGTTTTCATTTATTTTGATTGTTTCTTGTCATCAGAACTGTAGTCTGGACCTAGAATCTCTAGATCGACCGAATCCCGACGTCGACATCTTTCAATCCACTTTAATGTTATTTCCATTACATGCATTTTACAAATTTTGTTTAATTTCTCCGACTATTATGAAAATAATTGTTTTTGAGTTATGATAACAAACCTTTAATTTATTTGGTATCAACTTTAAGAAACAATGAACATAGGCCCTAAAAATCTAATTATTGAAAATTTTAAAATCTAAATTTATTGCTATATTATTGGCAATATATAATGAATCAAAATCATGACTTAATTTTTTATCCCTAGTAAATCTGTTTTCTTCATTATTTTAATCTATTTGAACACAATAAAATAATAATTTGACATTTATTGAAAATATATAAATAGAGATTTTTACTAGTATTATGTATCAATTTGTTGTAGATTATATAAATTTCTAATGACTATATTATGATAAACTTTCTTTGTTGGAACAGTGTAAGGAGACTTTTTAAAAAGAACAATATAATATATATCCTTGATTATTATCATCAATAAAGAAAGGCTGTGGGAAAAATCATTTTTGCATATCAAGCTTGGAACATGATCAAAAGGCTTTAAAATAGAGTTTTCATGTACGGTTGATCCTATTCTTTTTTTTTTTTTAAAAAATATAAGTGTGTGCGCACACTTGTGTGTATATACATTTTTTATATTGTTATAATGCCTCCTCTAATAAAAATTTCTGGGTCTGTCACCGATAGATACCTATGAATGTATGAACCTTAAACCTTGAAAGAGCAAATCACAAAATCCCACCACTCTTACTAACCATTTATGGGAAATAATAAGTTGGCAGATAAATAGTTTTATTTGTATTTTGGACCTAAACAATTTGATGAACAAATTGGAAAGAGTGGTACCATTTTTTTTTTTTCCTTTTTTTTTTTTTTTTTGAAAGGTAGAGTGGTAACATTTTATTATAATTTTATCAAGCGCTCTCACAGTATGGTAAAATCCCTAAATATTAGCTAAATTTTAGCTAAAATTATAAGAAAACCATTTTAGCTAGTAATTTTTGATTGAGTTAGTTCAACCATGATTTCTATTTTGTATAAACAAGTATGGAAATTCATACAAATTTATTTTTTCAAATAGAAAATTGTTTGCTTTATCATAAATTAAATATGAAAATAATAGAAAAGAGAGTTTGGTTAGGATTTTCTTGCTCTCTTCTTCCAACATTGTTTCCGCAGAATTCATATATCATGCTCTACAATAAGAAGTTAAAAGACTATTGACTTTATTGACTCTATGGTTTGTTGATTGTCTTGATAGCACAAAATATAGTTCCTACAACAAATATGATTGCGCAGTATAATATATTTGTCTTGCATTGTGGTTCTTAGATGGAGCAACAACCATATTTACAAACCAAGAACACAAACCACAAAATCTTAATGTTATATATTCGTTTGATAATGATCTGTTGCCTATTCAACTCTTGTGTGGATGTTTGTTCCTTGTAAATGCTTGTGCCTTTTTTGTAGAAATCATTTTATTTTATTTTTATTCTACTCGTAGATATTTATAAGTTTAGTGATATTCATCAAATCCAAGTTCAATTAAAGGAGATACAGGAGAAGTCGATACAATCTAAAAGTAGAAGCACTCCAAAAATGAAGAATATATCTTGGTGGCCTATCCCATTCCCACCGAATGAGATTTGTATCACTAAGTCATACTTGTGATTGATTTTGTATAAAAATTATGAAGAAAAATTAAACATTTCAATTTGCAAGTCCTTCCCTAAAAACTGAAACAAAATTTAATCATACAGATTTTTGTTTGGCAATATATATAATCATACCAAAGTTATAAACCACCAAAATATAATTTCGTTTGGAAATTACACAGTTATAAATTCTACGATCTCATTGTGCCAGGCCAATGAATCTGGGATAACATTGGTAGAGATTCAGACATGTCTTTGTATTGAACAAATCTGGCAAGTTCTTGATCACACTCCCATGACAACAATTTTTCCCTCCCCTTTTTTTTCTCCTTTGCTCATAGGCAATTAATGGAATCAATTCATTTAAAACAGTTCGAACTGCCATCATGAACACAGAAATGGACGTGTATGTGGTCAGCACAGAGGGAAGGCATTCCCTCATCAACGAGAAGCAACCAGCCATTGTTTGTTTTTCAAATTTCAAGCGCTCTGTGTGTGTGTGTTGCGATTTGGTGGAATTTATAGACAGCAATGCAAGGAAAATGCATGTTTTATCCATGTGTATAGTGATTATGTGTGGATGAAATTTCAATAAAAACTAAATAAGGAAGTAAATATTGGTTTCGGATAAAATATTGACAATTTAAATTTATGAAGATATGTGAAAATATTGAAAAAATTTTGAGATATTTTAGATTTTGGTCATCCCAAAATATGAAAAATGTAGAGATGCTATGTCTCTGCACAATGTAGCATGAGATGATGAAGTAGTCGTAGGCATAACCTGATGGTAACCATACTCTATACTTCTCTACATGCAAAGTGCAGGTTCTGAGTTCAAATGTCCCTGCTCAAATAACGATAAATAAAAAATAAAACAGGAAATGTGAAACTGACCAAGATATGCAGCAGTGCGTACATGATGGTGTTACAACGTTTTGGCAATGTCTCCATTTAGTGAGTTATTTAATTTTAGTAGAAATTATATTGACAGATCGTGAGTTAAATTTTATTACCTTGTAGTTGTAACCAACCTTTAATTATTATATCCCTAGCAATTGTGTTAGCAGAAGTAATGTCACACTGACTACACGGATGAGGAAACGTATTGTGGAAGCTGAATCAAGTATAACTTCACAAACGAAACCAAAAGCTCTGCTGCTAGCCTGTTACTGTCCTGCCACCTCGTTTAGACAACATACAAAGGAGCTCCAACAACATTTTTTTCTTCTTTGCGGCTTGTTGTGTCAAATTTTTACTTTCTTCTATTATACACACACTTATATATGATTCAAAATCTTCAGTTTCTTCTCGTATATGTAAACTTATATATAATGCAAAATCTACATGCTGTACCATAAAACAAAATAGTCTAGATATCACGCAGCAATTCTTAGAATAAATTTGAAGGTACTAAGTACATAATTTAAATCCAATAGTACGTTCCTAATAATGAAATCTTGTAGGTGGTTCGATGTTATTATGTTTGTGATTTGCCTTGATGGAACAATAAGCATCTGCATCACTCTATGCACTATGATTCTTGAACAGTTATCTCACAGTTCCCATTTGCAGGAGGAAATTCTGCTGGAGGTGTTTGGCCTTGCGTAGAAGCAAGAGATGCATGTCGCTTGAATATATTTTGTAGGTCATAAGCCATTAGAGCGAAGGCATCAACCCTTTTAACGACTCCAATTGTTTTGTTTGAGAGAGGGAGGTCAGATGATTGTGGGTTAGCTCCAAACTGAGCAGCAAGTTCTTCTCCACAAAAGGCATCATCTTCAAGATGTTTAATTAACTTTTTACCAACAGTGCTTTTAGAACCAGTTCTGGTAGAGCCATCATTAGCACTTGGGAAGGAGTGGATCCATAGCTTGCCTTGCACCAAAATGAGCATTGGGCTGCCATGTTGGATAATTTCATCATGCTTCTCATAACAAACTGGTTTGGCACAATCAATCAACTCATTCAACATTTCGTTATCCCAATTGTTGAACTCTTTTACCTGAACATTGAGGAATAAGAATTGAGTATGCAATTGCTAGTAAATTAGTTTTTCTAAACAATGATACTATATTAGCTTTTTTGTTATTAACTTCACAAATTGGAAAAGGAACGGGAACTTGATTAAATAATAAAATTTGAACATTCTAACAGGCAAATAGTTAATTATACAAAGACAAAGTTTGTGCATTATAATTTTTTTTTTTTAATCTCATGAGGATCACTAAGAAAAGTCAGTGCATCTAGTTAATTTATGAATGCACTTCTTCCAGCCTTCTACACAATTCTATAAGTTACAATTGGATATTGTTTAAATAAGACAAACTAATTAAGCAAAATGGCATGGTTAGAAACATCAGTTAAAACATTTTGTTAAACAGGGATTAACTAATTCCAGGTTCTTTATTTTAATTCTTCACTATTGTTCCCTTTAAATTTGTACACCAAGTATTCTGGATTGGTGATGCTTATTTATTAGTGACTTTCTTAATTTGTTGAATTTATGAATCAAAAGAGAACATGTAAACATGTGAATGGATAATTTGACCTAGGCAAGCAAACAACTTATTAAGCAAATTCAATGGAGGTGAAAGAACTTCCTTTTTTTAGCAAGTCCAAGCTGATCAGTGCACGTTTTATGTCGTTTTCAACGTCCCTGGGGAGATTACTAAGCAAGTTTTTAACATTAACAACTCCAGTGTGTGGCCAATTGCATTGCTGACATTTTTTAATAATATCATTTTGCTTCTCCTTAGATAGCTTTCCAAAAGGAGACTAGTTCTCTAAGTCTTGTCTTCTCCATCTGGTGTTTTTCGGTTTATCAGTTGAAGACTTTATAAGATTCTGTTTCACCACCAAAGAACAATCCGTAGAAAATAAAGTTCATGGTGCTTCATTAGCTTATAGTAACAAAATTGGAATAAGAAAACAAAATTTTATTTGCCAACCTGCATGTTTCCAATGAAAAAGGTAAATGTTGCCATGCCATAGATGGCAATTAAAATCACAAACACGTTTTCCCAAGCATGCGTACTTACTTCAAGGTTTTGACCAAAGCCACTGGAAAAACACATAAATATATATGTTATAAAAGATTAATCTAAAAACTTCTGACTGTCTAGCTACAATTATGAAGAAACATATTTAAAGTACAGTTAAACAACTTATCAGACTTGATGGATACAAATTGAAGTGCTGCAAATAAAAAAACACAAGATGATATTTCATCAGTTTGAATTAAAAGGTCTGAAAAGTTTTAACCATCACAAAAGCAGAGGGGGGAAATAAAAAAGAAGAAAAAGGTTCCACAAGATCAATTCATCCACGAGATAAGCTAATTATAAAAGGTAAGATTAGTTTGTATGGAGAAGTCTTTATAATTGGGCAATGGGCACATATAATCTTACAGGTCGTAATTTTGAGTTTTGCGTGACAAAATATAGTTACAGCTTATGAAGTCTACATGGAAGACAAGATCAGACTAACCAGTGATATGTCGTCACACCCATGCAACAAAATCGTGGGTTCAAGACTAACCAGTTTACTCGCCTCTGCGCCACCTAGGCAGCCTATGCACGAGGCGCCGGCTACTGAGCATCTAGCATCTAACCAGTTTTACAGCCTTGCTAATAATCACACCACTATCAATACAAATCCTGCATAGTTGTAGCACACGTAAATTTATAGTAACCCAAAACTTATATTGTGATAAGCCAGCTGTCTGATTGGTTGACATCTGCCTAATGGATTGAGTCTCTTACATAATGATCTCTTTTTAGAGGCAGTCTATAATGTCTCTTTGCAGAGACACACATAACTGTTGCATGTGGTGCACCTCTTCACACCAAGTGCCACTGCATATGTCCTATGCGGATCTAATCACTATAAAAGGTGTATATAATTAAAATGGTAATTATAAGGTGTACAAGATCATGCTTGTACCAGCTTGGCTTACTTAAGCACAAGCTCAGAACCTAAAGAGGAGTGACCTTCTTAAAGTGTTGCAAAGAGAGCTGATTAAGCTGAAGCTCACAGGCTGACTATCATGGTTGACGTGTCAGTCAAGCAAGCTTTGTGATTAAAGACAGTTAGAGTTAGTTATTGATCTAAGGCCAAGATTATTTCAGTTATGATTCAAAGGCTGAGATTAAATCTTGTAACAAATGTATGTAAGTGATCATTCTGTAATTGTTTCATTCAATGAAGCTAATCAAACAATTTCTTCTCTGATTTTCTCTCAATTGCAAATCAGATCGTCCACCATGAAACCAGAGTTTGAGCTCTGCTTTTGTTCGTCTTGTTTACTCCTTTAACATCATCAAACACGGTTAGTTTTACATAAGAGTGGTTTGTTTTTATTTGATTTAGACATTTTCTTAATTTTCAGATTTTTTATTTTTATTATTCTTTGGATTAGGATCCAATAACCACTAATATTCTATGTAACCAACTAATTATGTGGAAACTATGTAATAGCATGACCCTTATGTATTGCTTGATCATTTTCCTTCACTTGGGTAGTCCACTGGGAATGGATACAATGTACAGACATTAGATAGTGGACAACTACACAAAACAAATTGTATGCCTAAACTAAACTTTGATCTCTTTGTAAGGTTATATATCCTTGTATACAAGAATTTTATCATTACATGGATAGTTACAAGATGGATTAATTTTCACTTCGTTTTTTATTATTTTTTCTTTCTAATTTTCAAACAAAAATTGTTGTGAACCATTGAATTTCAATTTAATGATTACTAACCTTTCTGTTAACAATACATATCCTGGATAGTAGCAAAACCCCTTGTATAACATATGAAAGTATATAAAAACAGAACTATATATTTATAAAGTCAGAAAAATGTATTCAGTGTTTCAGAACTAATTGGGACTTTATATTTTTTTCAAAACAATGAAGGAGACTTTATAAAATCAATATTTTGCACATACCTAAGATTTTGTGCGCCCCATCTGAAACAATACAACAGCTTTTTCGTAATATTTGTTGTCTCCACAATTCGAGATTCAAGAGCATCCTTAAATATTCCCAACTCATATATTTTTTTATCATTTGCCTTGTTAAAACAAACATCATCAAGGAATCCATTATCTCCCGTAGCAACAATGAAACGATGGTCGGTATAATAGCATCCTCTATGATTTATGCAAGCTTTGTTCCAGCACTCCATCTTTTTCCATACCGCAAAGAAGTACCACAAGCCTCCAAATAGCTAAAAGACAAGACAAGGCAAGGCTAGGTTAGTAAATCATTTGTTAGTCATAAAATATGTCGGGTTAAAACATAATCAAATTTTTAATTTTGTAATTGAGCAACTATACTGGGAATGCTAGAGCATCTCCAACCATATTAATCATCCATTATTCTTAGTTAAAATGACTAATCATATGACATTTTTTTTTAATTCTAACTACTCTCCATATTGTTAACTATTTAAGAAAAAATTAAATCACTCTAACCTAATATAGAGAGCAGGAAATCATCTTTGAATTCCTTGCAGCTGCTTCTTTTTTATGTTACAGAGAGGTTTTTACTGGCGTGGTTTTGGGAGATATGACATTTGATATATGAAGTGAGGATATAATTTAATTTTGGAAAATCTTGCATCTTCTGGACTTTCAAGTGGTCTTTTTTTAGAGTGAGACAAAGCAAACAAGAGAGATTAAAATGAGAACAAAAGAGATTAAAGCAGGAACAAAAATTAAAATAAAAAAGTCAACAAGTTAAAATGCTCTCATTAAGAGTATTTTTGGGCAGTTTATGATTTTAGGTGATATTAAAACTCAAACTATTATGGTGCGTTTACTTCACTTGGAGGAATCGGAATGAGAATTGGAATGATCTGGAATCGGAATGACTTGGAATCGGAATGAAGTATCGGAATCAGAATAAGTTGTTTACTTCAACTGTAATAATCGGAATCGGAATCAGTAGTATTCTCATTAAGCTGTTTACTTTACTTTGGAATCGGAATGGATTGATTATAAGTTACAAAAATGCCCTTAATTAAAATTATGGATTAATTACAATGTACAAAATTTTGTTTAAAATGTTAATGTTATCTTTTTATCTTGTAATTCATCATAATAAGCTAAAAAAAAAAAAAAATCTTAACAATTTGACAATATCATTATAAGCATTTTGTGTATTTATTATTTTATTTTTTGAAGAAAATATTATATATTTATATGGTATATCGAATCATTTTTTTTAATTATATATAAAATATTACCTAAACTTTCTTAACTGTATTATTGTAATATTCTTCAATTGAACTCAAAATTTTAGTGCTAACTGTAAATTATTTCTTATAAAATATAACATTTTGCACTAACACATTTTTTTATGAAAACTTATAGCATATGTAAATATTTATATTTATAAATATAAAACAAAGGGAATAAACTTATAGCACATTTTTTAAAGAAGGGTATAAGGGACATTTTAGCTTGACAAAAGGAATGGGAATGGGATTCCCAAGTGGGTTGGGGGGAATGGGATTCCTATTCCTCAACCCCAAATTGATGTGGGGCTCACCATTTCATTCATATTACGGAATGAATTTTAAGCAAGTAAACACCATCAATCAATCACATTCCTGATTCCCATTCCTTAATCCATAAAGTAAACACACCCTGTCTATTGACTTTTTTAGAAGAGAACGTGGAAATGGTGTACAGTTTCCACCATTTCTAGGTTACAAAAAGGTATCCATTAATGTATGTACCACTTCTGAAAAAAAGATCCAATAAAGTAATATAGAAATCCCATCTTAAATATCTATACGTATCTGAGTGCATGATATGACAAATTATTCAACCAAAGAACTCAATAAAATAACCACATTACAAGTTGGGAGTTAGGACACTAGCATTGTTGAGCTTCGAGGCTCCTACCCCTAAAAGTCAGAAATAAAGGTAACTTTAGATCTACCTTAGATTCTTTAAAAATTATTGTTATATTAGATTACGATTTTTATAATCAATTTTTTTTATTATGTAGTAAAAGACTAATATATCCTTTGGCTGTTAGTACTGTGATTGATAGAGAGACTTGAGTTATATCTTTTTATGTTTTATTTTTTATTTTTTGTGGAAAGGACATAAATTATTGTTATGATAATTTGATACTATTCTAATCACAACATAAACCTGAAATCGAGAATAATATTGAAAAAAATGAAAGTAATAAAATAAAATAGTAGATACGAGATTCATGTGGTAAAACTTTTAATGTGAGGAAAACATCCACTAACTAAGACTAAAAGATTTTTATTAAACCAACAACGACAATACAACCTCGCTCTAAAATTTTAAAAAAGAATTAAGGAGAAGAGACATTAGACCTTAGACATCTCAAATGACTAAGCACTCATGTCTATATATAGGCAATACACGAGGGTGTATATCAATGGCAGTACAAGAAAATGGAGTGTAAATCAATTTGCTTAAATATGAGGTTTTCAATATCTTAATATTTGTAATGGCCTTTATACATAAGTTATTGACCGATTGAAATTTGCCACCCATGTGTCTCCATTTTAGCCATTAAATATTGATGACCTTTAGTCAACAATTTGAGTTCCATGATCCACCGTCATAAGTAAGATATTACTTCACCTAACTTCACATAATGGCTTCATTTTTCTAACAGTTATATACTTTAAAGCTTAAGGAAGTATTAACAAAATTTGTGAACCTCAAAAGCTAGTTTGGACGTCCTACGTTCCAATTCTAGAATTAGATTAAAACAAAACAAAAACTAATATTCATAAGCAATAACTATATTCCCATGATAAGAAAGCCAAATTACCGACCAATAAAACTTTAGTAATGCTGAAATTCTAATCTTTTGTATTTCACTTACATTTCAAATAATGATATGTCAATTAGTGAATTAATGTATACTAATATGATTATTTACTTCATATATAAAGTGCATCTATTTACCAATAGTCATATAATCAATTAGTATGTAAGTAAGATACAAAATGTTGAATATTTATAATTAAAAAAGAAGAAATATCCAACATTATTGATAAAAATTAGGTAAAGCACATATGAAAAATTATATTTCTCAGCAAAAGTTTTGTTAAACAATTTAATTCGTCATATCTAACTGATTATTTGACTTACATGACCTCCATAGAAGTAAAGTAGAAGATTGACCAAAACTCTGAGAATTGCGGTTTTCATTTGTGTTTCTGAAGTATTCGCTGCTGCTATAAACAATTTGTAGATTCCGAACACCTTCGCCAAATACAGAATGAGGAATACAACCGTTCCAGCTGAAAATAGTAAAGCTCTAACGATTGTTGTTGGCTTCACATTTAGTATGAACAGCAGCAACCCCTTGATAGTGTACAACAAGTGATAATCAAATTAATATATACACACAAATGTACTAGAATATCGTTACTATGAACAAACGTATACTAATGGATATACATATAGTGATTTTTGGTTATCACAATAACCATTTGTCCATGTGGGGTTTGGCCTTGCATGCCTCAGGAAGACTATGGCGGAGGTTGGTCCTCCTTGAATCAAAGGTCTAAAACAGAGCTTAACAGAGTATAGTGGAGACACATCCTTAATGAACCATAAATAAATGGACAAAGTTACGTTCCTGAGGTTTGAACCAAATGACCAATAAGTATTTTGTTTGCAAACTTGGTATCGCCAAGGCAACTTGACTTGGTACCAGGTTTGCAACCAAATACCTGGTTTGCACTTGACAGAGTGTGCCTCCACCACACTTTGCTCCTACCACTGTTCGGTACATAACCATGTTTTCAATTCCAAAATTAAGAAAACTTACTTAAAACGACTGTCAAGTCCTGTTACAAGCTGAACACTCAGACACAAAAAAATTATTTAGTAGAAAAGAGTCTACCACTTACATTTGTGAATACAGGCACGAGTGGAGCAAGCACAACAAAAGCCCACCAGAGGTTTGATGAGTATGAAGCAGCATCTAATTTCTTATGAAATTTATAACCATAAATCGAGAGTTTACCAATGTAGATAACCACGTAGAGAACCAAGAGAACAACAGAAAATGCTTTGCCAAAATCAAGCAATTTTCTCTCATCATTGATCACAGGAACATAGCAAATCAAAGGATCAAGTATAATTAAATTAATCCACAAGACAAAAGTTTTCCAACTTTCTTTAGGCCATAGAGGCTTGAATTCATCTACTACATGACGATAGACTGTAATGGCCTTACAAGATTGCACAAAGTCGATAACAGTTTGCCACACAATAATTATTCCTCCTGCTTTGTCATCCTGTTTATTCATGGTACGCTGTTGACCAGACCTGATCAAAACATATGTAAGTAGTGTATTTTGTTAATTCAAGCAGCTTTATTTATTTATTTATTTTTGAAAAAATAAAAGAAGAAGAAGAATAAAAAAAAAAAGAAAGGAAAAAGAAAGGCACTAAAAAAAACTACGAAGATGATATGATATCAATGGATAGTAAACTATATATCCACTAAAATATATACCACTGAAATTAATAAAAAGTAATGAGTGTAAAAATCTAACAATTCAGAATACATTAACAGGACATAGTGTGACAATTTAGAAATACATAAAAAATAACAAAGGTAGAAATCTAACAGTTATGAATTACATAAACATGACATAGATAATACCAAAGAGTCACTTACATGATCAACAATGAAAAAATCCAAGTATAGCTTCAAGTTAACTTGACAAGAGTGCCCTTCCTTCTGACTAGGTATATGGTAGTGGCGAATACTAATCTTGCCGCTGCTTGGTCAGTTGTAATTTTGAGTCAGCATGACTCCAAAGACTCAAATTTACAGTCAACCAGAAAAACATTATAATATCCTTTTGTCCTTCACGCGTATTATGGACCTGGTCAGTTGTAATTTCGAGTTAGAATGACTCCAAAGACTCAAATTTACAGTCAACTCAATTGGAAAAAGATTTTGTCCTTCATGCCTATTATGGACCATACCCCCAGGTTGTCGCTTGTCACAATAATAAAAAATGACTCAGGTCATGTAATAGTACAAAGTGGTTCAAATTGGAGAAATCGAGGAACAAGCCAAACCCAACTTGTTGACAACAAGTTTAATTGGTTAATGATGAGTTGGCAAGTAAATTGTTTATTTTTGCCTATTATAACCCTGATATTGTATTTTTTTTTATTTAAGAAAAAAAAAGGGTTATTAGATGTAAACATCTGATGAACAAATTAACAAGGTGGTATATCCTTTTATTTTGGATCAATTTCATTTTCATTATTATATTTTGAAAAAAGTATCTAATTTTCAAATATATTTTGAAAACACATCAAATCTTCCTTAAAATTTCGAAAAAAAAAAAAAAAAGAAATCAATTTCTTCCATCAGTTAATTAATGGTCAAATTTAATGAACAACATGGTGGATAGAGGTAATTTTATCATTTCTAATCGTAATCTAAGATCTTGACATGTATACGAACCAAATAATTTAGAAAAAAAAAAGGAAATCAAAATTTTAAAAAGACAAACATGTACATAAGTCAAACCAAAAGCCAAAACTTTTTCCACTCATTCACTTCTCCACTCTCTCATTCTCTCACAGAGACCGTCAAACACAAAACCAAAACCACTAAAACACTCAAAGTTTATTGCCTTTTTTATTTTTCATTTTTTTAAATTGGGATTGGCTCAGAGAACTGATGAGATCTACTGAAATTAAAACACTGATAGCACGGTCTGAAATGCTACTTCCATATAGAAGAGATCCACCCATATAAAGGTCGTGCAAGGCGGGGGAGGGGGTGTTTGTAATTGTGGTGTTAGGGGTGGAATCCACACATAAGGTGTAAGACATATTATTTATATACTATACACTGGTGTTGCTTAGCTGTTGGCGTTGTTGGTATGGGAGCCAGCTGCCCTTGCCTTTGAATGGTAGGGCTCGACACTGACTTATAAACAGATGTGTAAGCATATTGTGGAAGCTGAATCAAGTATTAACTTCAAAATTGAAACCTGAAGTGTCAAATTTCATAAACCTTCTTTTCACTTTCTTCTCTTAAGCATGCATTCATAAATAATTCAAAATTTCCTTTCTTTACATAAATATACACACATATATAATCCAAAACCTACATGTTCTACCATAAAACTAAAATAGTCTAGATAGCACACAACAATTCTCTGAACAAATCCGACGCTACTAGATAATTTAAATCCATTGTTATATTCCTAATAATTAACTCTTGTAGGTGCTTCAATATCATTGTGGCTGCCTTTTGCCTTGATGGCACAATAAGCATCTGCATGACTCTATATTGTGGTTCTTCAACAGTTATCTCAGATCCCATTTGTAGGCTGAGGCTGAGGCCCTACAATTCGTGCTGGCGACTAAGTTCAACTGGATATTCTTGCTCTTGCATATATTCAAGAGCTGCTTCTAGCTTGTATACATTTTGTAGGTCATATAACATTAGAGCAAAGGCATCATCCCTTTTAACTATTCGAATAGTTTTGGATGAGATAGGAAGGTTGGATGAATAAGGATCATCTCAAAACCAAGCAATTAGTTCTTTTCCACAGAAGTCGTCATATTCAAGATGATCAATAAATTTTTCACCAGCAGTGCTTGAAGTGCCAGCATTGACACTTGTGAAGGTCTATAGCTTGCCTTCCACCAAAAAGAGCATTTTATCAATTGAGCTATCATTTTGGACAATTTGAGCGTGCTCTTCATAAGAAACTAGCTTGGCACAATAAGACAGCTCCTCCATCAATTCGTCACTCCAACTTCTAGCTAACTTCTTCTAACAATGAAAAAAAAAAAAGTATACATCCAGTTTTCAATAATTGTAAGATAGATTGAAGTTTAAATTGCAGAATAGTTGATTGAGAGAAAATGTAGTTGTGTTGCATGTATTATATATAAGTTATAATCTATGCAATTGCAACTAATTTTTCTAAACATATGTTAATGCTGCTGATTTGTTAGATGTTTTGTGCTTCACAAATAGGAAAAGAAAATTTAACTTAATTAAATGAAACGTTAACGTTCTAACATGCTCATAGCTAATTCTATAGAGGAATATTGTCTGAAAATTCCCTTGGAATGGAAACTAATGTTAAACCACCTCTGATTTTTAAACTGTCATGCAAAAAAAAAAAAAAAAAAAAGAAACAAAGAAAAAAAAAAGATATTAGTGGGCTGGTAGTTTCCATCCCAAAAATGACAGATCTGTTAGGGTGCAAGGACAGCTGGTGTTGTGCAATGGAGACAAAATATAAAGTATGAAGAAGAAAGAAAACACAGAAAATTATGATGGTTCAGTAATGTGCATACGTCCACTCTCGGATGGTTGAAATACTTTCACTAAAGTTTCAATAGGGTTATAGTAATTATTTATATCAAAACTCTAATTCCAAAGGTCACACCAATATTAGGTTTTTATGAAAGAGAAATGTCATATGTCACATTGTTATTGAAAGATTATAGCAATATCAGCATGACACGCTAATTAAATGTCTCATGGAAGATTTTCTTGAACAAAGTGAGCTTTTTATTTGCATTTTTTTTTCTTTTCTTATTTTGTTTTATTTATTTATTTGGTGGATGTATTGAGAGTGAACACACAAACGACATAAAAGGAAATTACGTTGGTGATTGTAGTGTAAAATTATTACAATATTCTTCAAACGTGATGGGCTGCTAAGCACAGAATTCAATTTTCAAATTCAAATGTCAGTTACTTTGATTAAGTTAATTATAGAAAGCTACTTAGTAAGTATTTCATGTATTAAAATAATTACAACATCACTTTTGCTTTTCTTATTAGACTCACACCTCTTTATCTCTCCCCCTCTCTTACTGCCTCCCTCTCTCCCTCCAAATTTATTCTTCCAAGACTCATTTATGACAAATAGGGATTAACTGATATTTTCTTTATTTTCATTCTCCACTAATGTTCCCTTTAAATTTGTACCCAAGTATTCTCTATTGATGATATTCATTTGATAGGGAATTTCTTAATTTGTTGAATTTGTGAATCAATGGAGACCGTGGAAACATGTGAATGGATTATTTGACTTAGCAAATCAAACATGTAATCAAGAAAATTCTATGGATTGAGATGAAAGAACTTACCTTTCATAGAAAGGTCAAGCAAAGTTCACATTTTATTTGGTTTCCCATATTCTTGGAAAGATTACTGTGCAAATTTTTAAGATTAACATCTCCAGTTTGTGGCGATTTGCATTGCTGACACTCATTTATAATACGCATTTACAAGTTCTCAGAGAGGTTCTTGAAAGGAGACCATTTCTCTAAGCCTTGTTGTGTCCATTTGGTCTTCTCTAATTTACTACTTGAAGACTTTAAAAGATTCTATTCCACCAAAAGAATTATCCATAGAAATTAAAGTTCATAATGCTTCATTAGCTTATGGAAACTAAATTGGAATAAGAAGCAAATCCTAGCAACCTGCATGTTCCCAATGAAAAAGGTAAATGTTGCCACGCCATAAATGGTAATTAAAATCACAAAGATGTTTTCCTAGACTT
Source organism: Litchi chinensis (assembly GCA_019925255.1). Classification (NCBI taxonomy): domain Eukaryota; kingdom Viridiplantae; phylum Streptophyta; class Magnoliopsida; order Sapindales; family Sapindaceae; genus Litchi; species Litchi chinensis. The sequence continues at coordinate 28,270,923 of CM034467.1, forward strand.
GTTTACTGACTTCAAGGTTTTGACCATAACCATTGGAAAAAAATATATAGATATAAATATATGTATATTATATAAGATGAATCTTAACAACTTTTGACTCATCAACTACAATTATAAGGAACAAATTTTAAGTGTTGTTAACAAACTTATCAAACTTGATGGATACAAATTGAAGTGCTGCAAATAAAGGAAACAAGATGATATTTAAAAATGTTAGAAAAGTTTTAACCATAAAAACTGAAGAACAAAAGAAAAAGAAAAACTTTTTGCAAGATCAATTCATTCATGGGATAAGCTAATTAGATATAGGTTTATGATGTGTGATTTGACTAGTTTATTGGTTGCATAACCTTACCTATCAATAACAACTTTTGGATTAATATTCAAGGGTTATTATTGATGGGTGAGGTTACCTAACTATTAAAGTAGTTAAACTCATCTTTATATATCTATATCAAAAGTTGATATAACAACTGAAATTATATAAAAACAGTATTATATATATATGTTGGTTTCTGCTAGAATAGAAGAAGCATATCAATACACAGGTGTATAGGCATGATTTAATTTCTTTTATTTTTTAAACTACGAATTTTTGTTGACCTTTGAATTTGTTATATGTATTTTTCGGACTCATTAAATGGGCTGGTAAAAGCCCAATTCAGACCTGATAGAAGGCCCGATAAGGTCAAAGCCCAGTCAAAGTCCGTCAGATGAGACCCAGATGACTTTAAGCCCAAGCAAGTTCTTCAGCTCGCATAAATAGCTTCTTCAGATTATATCAACGAGCTCATGTCAGCTAGGATTCAGCTCGCTCTATAGTTCGCCTCAGTCATAGCTCTCTGACCAGCGAGCTCAAGTTCACAGACCGCCATAGACGTCAGCTCGTTCAGAAGCGTAATGAATGCAGTATCTTCCAGACCAGACAGTTGCCTAATTCAACCATGATTCTCTCTCCGAATATGGTAGTTACCCAATCAAACCATGATTTCCTCATCAGATATGGAAGTCTACTCAAATTCAAACCGAATCAACATCATCCTTGATTTTATGAAAGCAGTTTCCTGATATTATTCAAACATATTAGGAAGTATAATTAATTTATAATTCTTTTCCTTATTTTTCCTGATTATTTGGGAAGTGTAATTAATTCAGGATTCTTTTTCTGATTTGCTACAACCAGAATTGTAACGCCTCTTTCTCTATAAATAGGGATTAAAATCATTGTAACAGAAAGAGAAAATAATCAATAATATACTGTCACTTTGCAGAATTTAAGAGACAGACAGTCGTGGACGTAGGCCTATTATTGCCGAATCACGTAAAAGATTCGTGTTCCTCGTTTGATTCTCGGTATTTGTCTGTGTCCTTTATTGGTATTTATGTTTTCTCACATTGATTGCAGGTATTGGGTATTGATTACTCGTCGACTGAAATCAAACGTCGACATTTTGGCGCTAGAAGGAGGGCCTAAACTGCAATCTTTTTCATCTCAGTTCATCAATTTCTGACAACATGGCAAGGACCAGAACAAACAGGAATTTTGGAGATGATGACCAGGCAGAGAGTCACATGAACCAATCTCAGCAGAACTTACAGCCTATGCAGGATGCACCCATGCATGCAGCAGGCATGTCCCATGGACAGACACTTGGCGCCACGACAGGTATCCCTCCTTTGCCTCCCCGTCAGACAGTTCCAATTGCCCCATTAGCCGAAGGGCAGAATGTGCTGATCCAGAGACAAGAAGCGCTGGAGGATACGGTCAGACAACTCACAGAGGCCGTCAATATGTTGGTACAAACTCAGGTATAGAACATGCCCAGGGTTGAGGTCCAGGTACCAAGGCATGTTCCCCAGCAGCGTGAAGCAATGCAAGTACCTGACAGGCTAACAAGGGAAGTCCTACGACCTACAGGCTCAGCTCGCTCATTCAACGTGCGCTCTAGGGCTGGAGGACACCTTGTTCGAGAAGAAAGGGAGGTCGCACGCCCAGATAGTCTGGTGGTAAGGCTGAGCCAGGATGGAAACCGGCAGGAAGAGGTTGGCCATGATAGAGCCAGAGCTGCAGCTCGGCGGTTTAATGATGAGCATAGGCAGGGAAGATCCTTTCAACCTGAGGGTCTGTTCGAAGAGGACGAAAGGTATGACCCAGAGCATCCTGCCCCTAGTCATGATCACAGGAGGAGATAGGAGCTCCGAGATCCCCAAGTAGAGGATCTCCTCCAAAGGGTCCAGTAGTTGGAGGCACGACTTGGAGCCCCGGAGTAGCGTGGGTATTATGGGGGAAGGACTCCCTTCACGAGGGAGATTGAGACACAGCCTCTCCCCCCGAGGTTCAAGATGCCAAGCATTCAGCAATACAATGGGGACAGTGACCCCTATGACCATCTCGACGCCTTTAACGTTCAGATGGACCTGCAGACAGGAAGTCTGATGGTGAAGTGCCGAGTATTCCCAGCTACATTGGGGGATATTCCGAGGACGTGGTTCAAGAATCTCCCAACTCACAGTATAGGAAGTTGGGAGCAATGCCAACAGAAGTTCGTTGGTCAGTACAGGACACTGAGAAGGCAGCTCGCTCCATCCTGCCACCTAGCCACCATCTTCCAGCATCAGGGTGAGTCGTTGAAGGAATACATCACCAGGTTTAGACGTGAGGTCGCCAATGTCAAGCATCCATCAGATGAAAGCATACTGACAGCGATCTCAACTAGGCTGCGCAAGGATGGAAAGTTGTACGAGAGCATTTACAAGTCCCCAGTGAAGGATCTGGGAGAGTTCTACGAGCGAGCTGCGAAAGAGATCAGGTGGGAAGAAACCTTCGGCCCAAAGAAGCAGAATCAGAAGAATGAAGCTGCCAGTTCTAGCCAGCCAAATAGGAGAAATATTGGCAGGAGCAAAGAAGGTAGAAATAGTGGCTCAAGCAATCAGATTACTAAAAAGGCAAGGAGAGAGCCAAGATACGAGCGACCTTGACGTCAAGGTCGTTATGAAGGATACAACGTCCTGACGGCTTCACCGAACAGGATTTACGCTGCAGAAAAAAATAGGGAAGATTTTGGGAGGCCCAATCCCTTAAGGGCTCCAGTTCAGCAAAGAGATCAGAGCAAGTTCTGTGCCTATCATAATGAGGTCGGGCACAGTACTTCAGATTGCTGGGCGTTGAAAAACGCCATCGAGAAATTGATCAAGCGAGGTCGCCTAGGAGACTATGTAGCAAGACCTGCAGACTCACGACCTCCACAACAACGACCTCACCAACAGCCAACACATCAGCAACAGCCCCTACGAGCTTCCGAGCAAGGTCAGGAACCTGCGGTAAGAACCATTTTTACCATTTATGGTGGCCCCTATATCGCAGGCGACTCCAACAGATCGCATGAGAGGTACGTCCGAGAGGCGAATCATTCTTTTCAGCTCAATGGGTCAAAAGGACCTGCAAAAAGGGCAAAGCCGACCTCGGACGAGATTGTATTTACAGATGAAAATGCTAGAGGAGTGATCTGGCCTCATAACGATGCGCTGGTTATACGAGCTAAAATCAGCAATGTGGAAGTTAGGCGCATCATGATTGATACCAGAAGCTCGGTGAATGTGATGTACAGAGTTGTTTTGATCAGATGGGGCTGCGAGCAGAACAGATGAGACCGTCCCCGGAGCCTTTATTCGGATTCACTGGAGATGCTGTAGTACCAGTGGGGCAGATTAAGTTGCCACTGACTCTGGGGGAGGCAGGTCGTCAGGCAACAACCCTGACAAATTTTTTGATAATTGACTACCCATCAGCATATAATGTGGTCCTTGAGAGACCTGCCATGAACGAGTTGGACGTGGTTACTTCGACCAGAACTCTCACGGTTAAGTTCCAACTCCTAATGGCATTGGATGTGTTCGAGGAGAGCAGCATTTAGCAAGATGCTGCTACGAAGACGCTGTGAAGATGGACGTGAGAGGAAAGAAAGTAAACGTGGTCTCAGGGGGCGAGCCACGAACTATGACTGAGAAAGGAATCAGTCACGACCTGGACCCTCGCGAGGTAGATGCGGACCGAGCTACTGGTCCAATTGAGGAATTAGAAGATGTACAAGTCAGCGAGGTAGATCCAGAGCGATGCTTGAAGCTGGGAAGAGGATTAGCTCCGGAATTGAGAACCCAGCTCGCTGACTTCCTAAAGGCGAACTTGGATATGTTTGCATGGAATCATGAGGATATGGTGGGAATAGATCCAAAGGTGATGTCTCACAGGCTTAACATTGATCCTCACTTCAAGCCAGTTCGCCAAAAGAGAAGGGCAATGACAGAGGAATGTTACTTAGCACTTAAATAGGAGGTAGACAAGCTGCTGGTTAACAAGTTCATCAGAGAAGCTTACTACCGGACCTGGGTCGCCAACCTTGTGCTAGTGAAGAAAAAGAACGGAAAGTGGAGAACTTGCATCAACTTCACTGACCTGAACTAGGCATGCCCAAAAGACAGTTTTCCCCTGCTAAGAATAGATCAGCTCGTGGATGCTATTGTTGGCCACGAGCTCCTAAGCTTCATGGACGCGTATTCAGGATATAACCAGATTCCCAATGAATCCCGAGGACGAAGAGCACACCTCGTTCATGACTGATCGTGGCTTATATTGCTACAAGGTGATGCCCTTCAGATTGAAAAATGCTGGAGCGACCTATCAACGCTTGGTAAACATGATGTTCGAGGAGCAAATTGGAAAGACCATGGAGGTCTATGTTGACGATATGCTGGTGAAATCCAAGCAGATAGGTGACCATGTACGCGACCTGAAGGAGATGTTCCAGATTCTGAAGAGCTACCAGATGAAGTTAAATCCGCTCAAATGTGCATTTGGAGTAGCTTCTGGGAAGTTTCTAGGCTTCATGGTCAACAGTAGAGGAATTGAAGCAAACCCTAAGAAGATCAAAGCATTGATCGACATGAGATCGCCGACCAGGGTGAAAGACGTGCAGAGCCTTAATGGCCAGGTCGCAGCATTGGGCAGGTTCATTTCGAAAGCTACGAACAAGTGTGTCCCCTTCTTTGACATTCTGAAGAAAGCAAAGAGCTTCAAGTGAACCGAACAGTGTGAAATAACCTTCCAACAGCTGAAGGAATATATGGGGCGAGCTCCACTTTTTTCCAAACCCAAAGAAGAAGAAAAACTTATCTTGTACTTGGGAGTGTCACAGCAAGCTCTGAGTGCTGCACTAGTGAGGGAAGAAGAAAAGACGTAGCTTCCAGTATACTATGTAAGTAAAAGGCTGCAAGATGCTGAAACTAGGTACTCGCAGATGGAGAAGCTTGCTTACTGCCTGGTGATCGCATCGAGGAAGCTGCGACCTTATTTTCAGGCTCACACAATTGAAGTCCTCACCCAATATCTGTTGAAACAAGTCTTGCAAAAGGAAGATACCTCCGGTCGCTTGTTGAAATGAGCAGTGGAGCTCGCACAATTCGATATCCAGTTCAAACCAAGGACCGCTATCAAAGCTCAGGCCCTGGCAGACTTCATTGCAGAGTTTACCGGACCTGTGGATGATGAAGCTGAATCTTCTAAAGGTCCAGCCTGGGAGCTTTATGTTGATGGATCATCAAGCGAGCAAAGAGCTGGAGCTGGGATTCTGCTGATTAGTCCTGAAGGCCATAAAATCCTTTGTGCCTTAAGGTTTGGCTTTCAGGCAACAAACAATGAGGCTGAGTATGAAGCTCTGCTAGCGGGTCTGCGTTTGGCTAAAGAGATGCGAGCTAAACGATTGAAAATCTTCAGCGATTCACAGCTCGTTGTGTATCACATATCGGGGGAGTATCAAGCCAAGGGACCGAAAATGGCCCTTTACCTCCAGAAAGTTCACGAGCTGCTAGGTGCATTTCAGAAATACGAAGTGAAGCAGATTCCACGAGCTCAGAACGCGCATGCAGATGCTTTAGCTCGCTTGGCAACCACACGAGATGCAGATTTCCTTGGGGCAATCCCAGTTGAATTCCTACTAGTTCCAAGTACAGAGGAAAAGAATGTGACGATGGCCATAATTGTGCAGCCTGATTCCTGGATGAACTCTATTCTTAGTTATTTGCAGGATGGAAAGCTGCCAAGTAACAAGCTGGAAGCCCGGCGTCTACGAGCTAGAGCAGCCAGGTACTGCATCTATGATGATGCCTTGTACAAGAAGGGGTTCTCAGCTCCACTGTTAAGATGCATTGATGGCCCTGAGTGTGAAACAGTACTAAGGTAGATACATGAAGGCCACTGCGGGAACCACGCTGGGGGGCTGTCTCTAGCTCAGAAGGCACTTCGTCAAGGCTTCTATTGGCCCACCATGAGGCAGGACGCTATTAACTTAGTGAAGAAATGAGACAAGTGTTAGAGGTTTGCCCAAATTCCACGAGCTCCACCAGCTTATCTCCAACAGATGGTGAGCCCGTGGCCTTTTGCGATTTGGGGGATGGATTTGATTGGGCCTCTACCAATGGCTCGTGGAAGATGCAAACATGCAGTGGTCGCGGTGGACTACTTCACCAAGTGGGCGGAAGCAAAGGAGTTAGCTGAAATCTCCACAACGAAGATTGAGAAGTTTGTGTGGAGCAATATCATTTGCAGATTTGGAGTCCCACATCAAATCGTAACTGATAATGGGACCCAGTTCAGTAGCGAGCAATTTCGCAGGTTCTGCAACGACCTCAAGATCGTCAAAAGCTTCTCAGCAGTGGACCATCCACAAGCCAATGGTCAAGTTGAAGCTGTGAACAAGATTATCAAGCAGACCCTGAAAATGAAACTGGAAGCAAAGAAATGAGCATGGGTAGATGAACTCCATAAAGTATTGTGGTCTTACAGAACCACAGCTCGCAGCTCCACTGGCGAGACCCCATTCTCAATGGTGTATGGATCTGAGGCTATGATCCCAGCTGAGTTTGAAGTCACCTCGCAAAGAAGAGCAACCTTTAACCAAATGACAACGATCAGCTACTTACAACAAACCTAGACCTGTTTGAAGAACACAGGGAAACAGCCAGGTTAAGGGTAGCTGTCTATCAGCAGAGAATAGCGAGGTACTACAACAAGTATGCTTAGATTCACAGATTCAATGTTGGAGACTTAGTTTTACGTCTCATTCTGCCAGGAGCCCACAAGCCAAATGATGGATCATTAGGCCCGAACTGGGAAGGACCGTATGTTGTCAAAGCAAGCTTGGGTAATAGGGCTTATCATTTAGCTAATGAAAATGGAGCTGAAGTCCCTCGAGCATGGAATGCCGAGCATCTGCGTCCTTATTATCAGTGAACTCTTTGTAATATGTAATTCAAAATCATTCTAGTTAATGAAAGCTCTATTTTCCCAGCTTGTGATTCAACTCATTTCACTAGGGCTAACGGGCTCCGAACTTAATAGCTAGCTACAAACAACAAAGAGCCTAAAAAGCAGATGACTAAGTGTCTCTGCATAGCTCGCCAAAAGAGCCTAAAAAGCATATGACTAAGTGTCTCTGCATAGCTCGCCAAATGAGCCTAAAAAGTAGGCAAGGTGACGTCCCTTGCATAGCTCGCTACAAAAATAAAAAGCCAAAAAAGCAAGTGACTAAGTGTCCTTGCATAGCTCGCCAAAAGAGCCTAAAAAGCAGATGACTAAGTGTCTCTGCATAACTTGCCAAATGAGCCTAAAAAGCAGGCGAGGTGACGACCTCTGCATAGCTCGCTACAAAAACAATAAACCTAAAAAGCAGGCGAGGTGACGACCTCTGCATAGCTCGTTAAACATTCTAAATGATCAACCGTTTATTTTTACAACATTTCATTAACTTAATGCATTATCAGATTTAGAGCTCGTTGATGATCAGCTCGCGAGGAATATGATAACTCTAAAGATGAAGAGCATAAAGTATATTATACACAATAGCTTAAATGCGTTCAAACATAGAAGAAATAATGAATGAAATTTCATTAAGTGTGAGAGCTATTTACAAGTTAAAGGCTGAAAAAATACAAATAAAGAAAGCAAGTTCTTAATCTTGAGCTGAAGGGCCTGGGCCTGTTAAAGGGTCTTCATTAGAAGGAGACATTCCAGGGGGATCGAGGTCGATAGCTGGCTCAGTTTGGGAGGTCGCGCCAGGTGCTTGCTCTGATAGGAGGATTGGATCAACTGAAGTCGAGGCAGCCCTTGTTTTAAAGTCCTCTACAGTTTCAAGTCCTATGTCCCCAAAGATAGAAAAATCCATGTCTGGGTGGGACGTCCACAGCGTGAAGAGAAAGTCACGACATGTTGACTCTTCAGCTTCCTCCTTGGCTTCAGCAACTTGGGCCTCCAGCTCTTGAGCGGCCTGCGCTTTGAAGGTCAATAGCTCCTCGAAGGCATTGTCTGCAAGCTGGTTAACGGCCTCAGCATTTTTCTGAATGGCTTCTGCTCGCTTCTTTTCAGCCTCAGCTTGCTGAATGGCCTCCCCCACTTGTTGCCTAAGCACTTCAGCCCGGTGCTAGGCCTCTTCAGCCTATTTCTCAACAGTCTCAGCCCTCTGCACTGCGGTATTAGCCAGTTGCTTAGCCTCTTTAGTTTGTTGAGCAACAGCTTCCATTTCCCCAGCTCGCTTCTCAGCAACCTCAGCCCGTTCCATTGCAGCATCAACTTGGCGATGAAGCACTTCAATCTTCTCTTCTGCAGTTGAAGCCCGCTGTTCGGCTAGCTCGGCCCGTTGCTCATACTGCTTTAGCTCTTTCTTTGCTTTGAGTAGCTCATCTTTTAGCATGACATGCTCATTTTCCATTTTCTTTAGAGCTTCCTCAAAAGTCTGCCTTGCAGTATTTGCCGCAGCGATCTACGCCTCTTGACCCTGAGTTTTGCCTTCAGCCAAATGCACAATTTCATCTTTGCCCTCGTCCAACTCGTCTTCTAGCTTCCTTATTGCATCGTTTGTAGCCCTTGTCTGCCTTCTCCGCTTCATCGCGGCAAGAGCACTCTGAAAACGTTATGAGTTAGCATTTGATCAAGTAAAGAGGTTAGCAGATAAGGGAAAATAACTTACTAGCATGGAATGGCGAGCTACGAATTCGTCGAGATCCTCACCCCTAAGATACTTATTTTCCAAGACATTTGCATGGGTAAGCATGATCGTTTCCCAGTTGTCAAGGAAGGAGGTCAAATATCTTCCCTCAGGCCCAATCTCAACGGCTGGTCTCGTTGGCGAGGGGGTCCTCTCAGCTTCTGGAATATCACGTTCGCCATCCCAGGTAGCGGTAGGCCGCACATGAACGGTGCGCTTAGTTGCTCTTTTGCTGGGGCCAGCTCGGGTTACCTGTGAAGCAACCTTAGGAGGAGCGTCCCCTTTTCCAGGCAGTAAGCTGGAAGCTGGAGTCAGCTTAAGACCTGAAGAACCAGCAGCAAGAGGCACTTCACTGGGAGCAGCAGTTGAAGGAGCAGTGGCCTCAGCAGCAGCAAGCACTTCGCTGAAAGCAGCGGCCGTAGGAGCCTGGTCCTTGGCAGATGATTTTGAACGTTTTGAAGGGGCGGCTGGAGTGGCTAAGGCCTCAGCAGGCCATTTCGTTGAAGGAGTCGAGGAGGCTAGAGATACGACAGGACTTGCAGGAGGAGATTTCAAAAGAACAAGTTTCCTCTGTTGGCTGGAATTTGCCCAGAGGAAGGAACAGGGGCTGGAGCGCGAGCTGGAAATGGTAGTGAAGCCCCTGGGGTAGATGTGTGATGTGGGGAAGAGGATGAGTCAACCTGTACAGTAGGGGCTATATAGGCTGGATTTGATCCTGTCCGAGCTGGGGCAGGAGCCGGAGAAGTAGTTTTTCGAGATGCGCCCTTTGATGGGGTGCGAGCTGAAGACGATTTCGCCTTAGATGAGGCGCGAGCAGGAGCACCTTGGTTAGAAACCTTCCGAGCTGGAGAAGGTGAACGAGTTGTACCCGCTGCTTGTGTAGAGACTGGTTGCAGAGGTCGGGAAGCAGACGTGTCCCCACCTGAATTGGAACTTCAAAAACAGAAGGAAGTCTAGGGTTATCGCTGGTCTTGCCTATGTCCTCCTCAGATCGCAGAAGAGGGGATTCCTTAGGAGGAGCAAGGCCGTAAGCTCTAAGGACAACATCGTCAAATTTACTGCTGATACCTGCGTCCTTTGAGATTGCGAGCTTGTCAAGAGCTCGTTCCTCCTAACTGCTGAGAGGAGACTCGTCTATTTTTTGCACTGCAAAGCAAGACATTTTTAGAAAACAAAACAACAAGCTCGGTTCAGCTCGCAATATATTATCCTGCATACCTGGTTTCAGGATGAAGCTGAAATTTCGGAGATCTGCGAGAGAGGGGCAGGAGACGTAAAACCAGCTCGTCTTGTATGGCCCGACATTGGACTTACCCTTCGCATCTCCTTTGGGCAACAGATCTTTGTATTTCGACGGACAGGCTGTGAGGTAATAAATGCCATCCGGTTTCTCTCCTTCTGCTGCGCTCAGAGCCTTGAAGGAGTAGAACTGCTGTATAATTTTTGGAGTAGGGGGACGAAGGCCGTTCCTGAGGAAGGTCACGGCCAGCGAGCTCAGCTGCACATAGGAGTTTGGAGTTAACTGGAATGGCGCGAGCTTGACCTTGTTAAGAAATGCGATCAAGTATGGTTGAATGGGGAACCGTAGTCCCTGTTCGAAATGTTGAACGCTGACGGCGACATATCCTCTTGGCGGATAACATGCATGATTCTTTGAATCAGGTAGCAATGCACGGCAACCCAAAGGGATGTGGAATTGAGTGACAAGTCCTTCCACCTCAGGACGCTTTAGCGATGAAGGATGATGAGAGAATGTATTCCGAGCTTCTCTTCCTTGTATAGCATGTGCTCGGGCTTCATCTCGCTCGCGAGCTTCACTGCTTGGAATAATTCCCTTGCGAGCTCCGCTTGAGGACATCTGAACAAAAGAAAACAATCAGACTATGCAATGGAGGGTTCAATCAACAAAAGCAACGACTTGCGAGCTAACAAGACTACAACAATCCTAAGTCAACAGTCAAGCATACATTACAAGTCATAAACAGTAGTCCAGTCATGAACAAGTAAAAAACCAGATCGAACCAATAGAAGTTGAAAAGTCACGTTCAAACAAAGAACCCATAGCAACGAGATTCAACAATGATCAGAAAGACTTGACAACAACAAACATGCTATGTTCAATTAATATTCAAGCAACAGCAACAGTTTGATATCAAGAGCATAACATATTCAAACCATCACATACACAAGGATGATTAGATACAAGCACGACTCAATATCAACTCAACAAAAATAAACCAAAAACAGAATGTTTGAAGAAAAAGATGTCTTACCTTGAATCGTTGATGAGATTGAAAAACGGCGAATGAGGATGTTGATTTTGTGAAAAGGCAGTAGGTCCTGGTTGCTTGAATGCTTGAATACTTGATTGCTTTAAAAGAAAATGACAAATGAAAGAAGAAAATGAAAAGGGTCCATCAGTTTATATAGACAAGCGAGCTTGAACCCCAGCCGTCAGATCTCTGCACTATGTAACCGTCATTAATCCAACGGTGCAGCGCGAAGTATAGCTTTGAAATCATGCAGCCGTCAGTTGAAAGACGTGCGCATTAAATGCGCGTGTAAGGGACGTACAGGCGTCGTTTCAGTTACCTTCTGCATGACTGCCACGTGTCGCAACTGAAAAGGTGGAATTTGAAAATGCTCAGAAGCAGTTATGAAGGTTAGCGTGGCAAGGAAGCCAGCTTTTACTAGCAAGCTCGAGCTCCCAGCTCGCAGAAGCGAACTGAGAGCTTGGGGGCTAATGTTATATGTATTTTTCGGACTCATTAAATGGGCTGGTAAAAGCCCAATTCAGACCTGATTGAAGGCCCGATAAGGTCAAAGCCCAGTCAAAGTCTGTCAGATGAGGCCCAGATGACTTTAAGCCCAAGCAAGTTCTTCAGCTCGCATAAATAGCTTCTTCAGATTATATCAACGAGCTCATGTCAGCTAGGATTCAACTCGCTCTATAGTTCGCCTCAGTCATAGCTCTCTGACCAGCGAGCTCAAGCTCACAGACTGCCATAGACGTCAGCTCGTTCAGAAGCGTAATGAATGCAGTATCTTCCAGAATAGGCAGTTGCCTAATTCAACCATGATTCTCTCTCCGAATACGGTAGTTACCCAATCAAACCGTGATTTCCTCATCAGATATGGAAGTGTACTCAAATTCAAACCGAATCAACATCATCCCTGATTTTATGGAAGCAGTTTCCTGATATTATTCAAACATATTAGGAAGTATAATTAATTTATAATTCTTTTCCTTATTTTTCCTGATTATTTGGGAAGTGTAATTAATTCAGGATTCTTTTCCTGATTTGCTACAACCAGAATTGTAATGTCTCTTTCCCTATAAATAGGGATTAAAATCATTGTAACAGAAAGAGAAAACAATCAATAATATACTGTCACTCTGCAGAATTTAAGAGACAGACAGTCGTGGACGTAGGCCTATTATTGCCAAACCACGTAAAAGCTTCGTGTTCCTTGTTTGATTCTCGGTATTTGTCTGTGTCCTTTCTTGGTATTTGTGTTTTCTCACATTGATTGCAGGTATTGGGTATTGATTACTTGTCGACTGAAATCCAACGTCGACAGAATTTAAATCTAATGATCACTACCATCACATTAACAATACAGATCCTGCATAATAATAGAATCCATAAAAGTTATAAAATCAGAAAAATGTGTTCAATATGTCAAAATTATTGAGGACTCTATAAAATAAATATTTTGCATAGACCTAATATTTTGTGCTCTCCACCTGAAACAGTACAACAGCTTCTTGGCAGTATTTGTTGTCTTCACAATACAAGATTAAAGAGCATCCTTGAATATTCCCAACTCATAAGTTGTGTCTTCTGTCTTGCTAAAACAAATATCATCAAGGATTGTGTTGTCTCCTAAACTAACAACGAAATTTGCAAGATTTGTTCTAGCACTCCATCTTTTTCTATACCGCAAAGAAGTACCACAAGTCTCCAAATAGCTAAAAGACAAGGCAATGAAAGGCAAGGCTAGGCCAATATTAAATCATAAAATAAGCCTAGTTGAAACATAACTAAATTTTAAAATTTTATAATTCAGCTTATAAGGAAACTATATTAGGTGTATAACATAATGATCACACTACATATAGGGATCCACTTAATATTGTTGAGCTTCCAAACTTCTATCTAGAAAAGTATATATTCAAGGTAACTTTAAATTTACGTTTATTAGTTTCTTAAAACATTATTGTTATAATAAGATTATGCTTTTTAATTAAATTTCGTTTTTATATAGTAAAAGATTAATACACCCTTTGACTATTGTATTTGATTCAGAAGATGAACTCTCAAGGGGCCCAGGGTCCAAGATGAACAAAAATTTATATATTAAGATTATATTCTTTATATGTAATTTAAATAATTAATCAATATAAAATATACGAGAGTTTAAGCTTTCATTACAAAATTTATATTATTTATAACTGTATAATAAACTAATTATTACACCATTAAATAATATAAAAATTCACTAATGTTAAAAATCTCACCTTTTTACATTTTACTTACATTTCAATTAAGGACGTGTTTATTAATAAAATGATATTTATTAATATGATTATTTATTTTCTTTGTAAAATGTATCAATTTATCGATTTTCATATTATTGATTGAGATACAAATTCGATATAAAATTGAAATATCTTGTATTATTAATAAAAATTAAGTAAAAATTATTTTGGTCCCTATGTTTGTTGGAAATGTTGTTTTTGCAAACGTGAATCCATTTATAACTCCATTGGTTCCTTACATTCGAATATACGTTATTTTAAACCCCATATTTAACTTTTACCTTTTTTCTAAATTTTAATTTTCCTTTTTCTTTTTCCACTTTTAATTTGTTAATTATATTGTTATATGTATTTTTCGGGCTCATTAAATGGGCTGGTAAAAGCCCAATTTAGGCCCAATAAGAAGGCCCGATAAAGGTCAAAGCTCAATCAAAATCCATCAGATGAGGCCCAGTATCGATTTAAGGCTAGCAAATTCTTTAGCTCGCTCAGGTGAATCCTTCAGCTGACATCAGCAGACTTGTGAACACAGTCAGATTGTAGCTCGCCTCATGCGTAGCTCGCTATGCAAGCTCAAACTCATAGACCGCCATAGACACATCAGCTCGCTCAGATGCGTAATTAGTACAATATCTTCCAGAACAGGCAGTTGCCTATGTCAACCATGATTCTCTCTCCAAATATGGTAGTTACCCAATCAAACCGTGATTTCCTCATCAGATATGGAAGTCTATTCGAATTCAAACTGAATCAACATCATCCCTGATTTTATGGAAGCAGTTTCCTGATATTATTCAGCCAGATTAGGAAGTATAATTAATTTATAATTCTTTTCCTTATTTTTCCTAATTATTTGGGAATGTAATTAATCCAGGATTCTTTTTCTGATTTGCTACAACCAGAATTATAACACTTCTTTCCCTATAAATAGAGATTAAAGATCATTGTAACATCATCAGAGAATAAACAATAATATACTGTCACTCTGCAGAATTTAAGAGACAGACAGTCGTGGACGTAGGCCAATTATTGCCGAACCACGTAAAAGCTCCGTGTTCCTCATTTGATTCTCGGTATTTGCCTCTATTCTTTCTTGGTATTTGTGCTTTCTCACATTGATTGCAGGTATTGGGTATTGATTACTCGTCGACTGAAATCCAACGTCGACATTTTGGCGCTAGAAGGAGGGCCCAAACTATAATCTTTTTAGTCTCAACTCATTGATTTCCGATATGGCAAAGACCAGATCAAACAGGTTCCTTGGAGATGATGACCAAGCGGAGAGTCACATGAACCATTCCCAACAGAACGTCCAGCCCACGCAGGACGCACCTATGCATGTTGCAGGAACGTCCCATGGACAGGCACTGGGCGCCGCAACAGGTATCCCTCCTTTGCCTCCCCGTCAGACAGTTCCAATTGCCCCATTAGCCGAAGGGCAGAATATGCTGATTCAGAGGCAAGAAGCGCTGGAGGATACGATCAGACAACTCACAAAGGCCGTTAATATGTTGGTACAAACTCAGGTACTGAACATGCCCAGGGTTGAGGTTCAGGTACCAAGGCATGTGCCCCAGCAACATGAAGCAATGCAAGTACATGACAGGCTGGCAAGGGAAGTCCCACAACCTACAGGCTCAGCTCGCTCCTCCAATGCGCGCTCTAGGGCTGGAAGGCACCCTGTTCTGGAAGAAATGGAGGTCGCGCGCCCAGATAGCCTGGTGGTAAGGCTGAGCCAGGGTGGAAATCTGCAAGCAGAAGTTGGACACGATAGAGCCAGAGTTGTAGCTTGGCGATTTAATGATGAGCAAAGACAGGGAAGATCCTATCAACCTGACGGTCTGTTCGAAGAAGACGAAAGGTATGACCCAGAGCACCCTGCCCCTAATCATGATCACAGGAGGAGGTACGAGCTCCGAGATCCACAGGTAGAGGAGCTCCTTCAGAGGGTCCAACAGTTGGAGGCACGACCTGGAGCCCCGGAGCAGTGTGGGTACTATGGGGGAAGGACTCCCTTCACAAGGGAGATTGAGACACAGCCTCTCCCCCTAAGGTTCAAGATGCCAAACATCCAGCAGTATAATGGGGACAGTGACCCCTATGACTATCTCGACACCTTCAACGTTCGGATGGACTTGCAGACAGGAAGTCCGATGGTGAAATGCCGAGTATTCCCAGCTACATTGGGGGATATTCCGAGGACGTGGTTCAAGAATCTCCCAGCTCGCAGCATAGGAAGTTGGGAGCAATGCCAACAGAAGTTCGTTGGTCAGTACAGGGCACTGAGAAGACAGCTCGCTTCATCCTGTCGCCTAGCCACCATCTTTCAGCGTCAGGGTGAGTCGTTGAAGGAATACATCACCAGGTTTAGAGGCGAGGTCGCTAATGTTAAGCATCCGTCAGATGAGAGTATACTGACAGCGATCTCAACTGGGCTGCGCAAGGATGGAAAGTTATACGAAAGCATTTATAAGTCCCCAGTGAAGGATCTGGGAGAATTCTATGAGCGAGCTGCGAAGGAGATTAGGTGGGAAGAAACCTTCGGCCCGAAAAAGCAAAATCAGAAGAATGAAGCGGGCAGTTCCAGCCAGACAAAGAGGAGAAACAATGGCAGGAACGAAGAAGGAAGAAATAGTGGCTCGAGTAACCAGATCGCCAAGAGAACAAGAAGAGAGCCAAGGTATGAGCGACCTCAACGTCAAGGTCGCCATGAAGGATACAGCGTCCTGACGGCATCACCGGACAGGATTTACGCTGCGGAGAGAAATAAGAAGGATTTTGGGAGGCCCAATCCTATAAGGGCTCCCGTTCATCAAAGGGACCAAAACAAGTTCTGTGCCTATCATAATGAGGTCGGGCACAATACTTCAGATTGTTGGGCGTTGAAGAACGCCATTGAGAAATTGATCAGGCGAGGTCGCCTGGGAGACTATGTAGTAAGACCCGCAGACTCGCGACCTCCACAACAACGACCTCATCATCAACAGCCAACACATCAGCATCAGCCCCAACGAGCTTCCGAGCCAGATCACGAACCTACGGTAAGAACCATTTTTACCATTTATGGTGGCCCCCATATCGCAGGTGACTCCAACAGATCGCATAAGAGGTATGTCCGAGAGGCAAATCATTCTTTTCAACTCAATGGGTCAGAAGGACCTGCAAAAAGGGCAAAGCTGACCTCATACGAGATTGTATTTACAGATAAAGATGCAAGAGGAGTGATCTGTCCTCATAACGATGTGCTGGTCGTGCGAGCTAAAATCAGCAATGTGGAAGTTAGGCGCATCATGATTGATATTGGAAGCTCGGTGAACATGATGTATCGGAGTTGTTTTGATCAGATGGGGCTGCGAGCAGAACAAATGAGACCGTCCCCGGAGCCTTTATTTGGATTCACTAGAGATGCTGTAGTACTAATGGGCCAGATTAAGCTACCATTGACTCTTGGGGAGGCAGGTCGTCAGGCAACAACCCTGACAGACTTCTTGATCATTGACTGCCCATCAGCATATAATGTGGTCCTCGGGAGACCTGCCATGAACGAGTTGGACGTGGTTACTTCGACTAGAACTCTCACAGTTAAGTTCCCAACTCCTAATGGCATCGGATGTATTCGAGGAGAGCAGCACCTAGCTCGACGCTGCTATGAAGATGCTGTCAAAATGGGTGTAAGAGGAAAGAAGGTGAACGTGGTCTCAGGGGGCGAGCCACGAGCTATGATTGAGAAAGGAGTCAGTCACGACCTGGACCCTCGCGAGGTAGATGCAGATCGAGCTATAGGGCCAGTTGAGGAATTAGAAGATGTACAAGTCAGCAAGGTTGATCCAGAGCGATGCTTGAAATTGGGAAGAGGATTAGCTCCAGAGCTAAAAACCCAGCTCGCTGACTTCCTAAAGGCGAACTTGGATGTGTTTGCATGGAATCACGAGGACATGGTGGGAATAGATCCAAAAGTGATGTCTCACAGGCTTAACATTGATCCTCACTTCAAGCCAGTCCGCCAAAAGAGAAGGGCAATGACAGGGGAACGTTACTTAGCACTTAAAGAGGAAGTAGACAAGCTGCTGGTTAACAAGTTCATCAGAGAAGCTTACTACCCGACCTGGGTCGCCAACCCTGTGCTAGTGAAGAAAAAGAATGGAAAGTGGAGAACTTGCATCGACTTCACTAACCTGAACAAAGCGTGCCCAAAGGACAGTTTTCCCCTGCCAAGGATAGACCAACTCGTGGACGCTACTACTGGCCACGAGCTCTTGAGCTTCATGGATGCATATTCGGGATATAACCAGATCCCAATGAAACCCGAAGACGAAGAGCACACCTCATTCATGACTGATCGGGGGTTATATTGCTACAAGGTGATGCCCTTCGGGTAAAAAATGCTGGAGCG
Organism: Litchi chinensis; assembly: GCA_019925255.1. NCBI lineage: Eukaryota > Viridiplantae > Streptophyta > Magnoliopsida > Sapindales > Sapindaceae > Litchi > Litchi chinensis. Next base: position 28,288,894 of record CM034467.1, read on the forward strand.
ACCTACCAACGCTTGGTGAACATGATGTTCGAGGAGCAAATCGGAAAGACCATGGAGGTCTATGTCGATGACATGCTAGTAAAATCCAAGCAGATAGGTGACCATGTTCACGACCTGGGAGAGATGTTTCAGATTTTGAGGAGCTACCAGATGAAGTTGAATCCGCTCAAGTGTGCGTTTGGAGTAGCTTCTGGGAAGTTTCTAAGCTTCATGGTCAACAATAGAGGAATTGAAGCAAACCCTGAGAAGATCAAGGCATTGATCGACATGAGATCGCCAACCAGGGTGAAAGACGTACAGAGCCTCAATGGCCAAGTCGCAGCATTGAGCAGGTTCATTTCGAAAGCTACAGACAAGTGTGTCCCTTTCTTTGACATTCTGAAGAAAGAAAAGAGCTTCGAATGGACTGAGCAATGTGAAGTAGCCTTCCAGCAGTTGAAGGAATATATGGGGCGAGCTCCACTTCTCTCCAAGCCCAAAGAAGATGAAAAGCTGATCTTATATTTGGGAGTGTCAAAGCAAGCTCTGAGTGCTGCACTAGTAAGGGAAGAAGAAAAGACACAGCTTCTGGTATATTATGTAAGCAAACGGTTATAGGATGCTGAAACCAGGTACTCGCAGATGGAAAAGCTAGCTTACTGCCTGGTGATTACATCAAGGAAGCTGCGACCTTATTTCCAAGCTCATACGATCGAAGTCCTCACCCAATATCCGTTAAAACAAGTCTTACAGAAAGCTGACACCTCAGGTCGTTTGTTGAAATAGGCAGTGGAGCTCGCACAGTTCGATATTCAGTTCAAGCCAAGGACGACTATCAAAGCTCAAGCTCTGGCAGACTTCATTGCGGAGTTTACAGGACCTGTGGATGATGAAGCTAAGTCTTCTGAAGATCCAGCATGGGAGCTTTATGTTGATGGATCATCCAGCGAGCAGAGAGCTGGAGCTGGAATTCTACTGATCAGTCTTGAAGGCCACAAGATCCTTTGTGCTCTAAGGTTTGGCTTTCAGGCAACAAACAATGAGGCTGAGTATGAAGCTCTGCTCGCGGGGCTGCGTTTGGCTAAGAGATGCGAGCTGAGCGTTTGAAAATCTTTAGTGATTCACAGCTCGTTGTCGGCCACGTATTGGGGGAATATCAAGCCAGGGGACCAAAAATGGCCCTCTACCTCCAGAAAGTTCACGAGCTGCTAGGTACATTTCAGAAGTACGAGATGAAACAGATCCCGCGAGCTCAGAACTCGCATGCTGATGCACTAGCTCGCCTCGCAACTACGCGAGATGCAGATTTCCTTGGGGCGATCCCGGTTGAGTTTCTACCAACTCCAAGTACGGAGGAAAAGAATGTGACGATGGCAATAACCGTACAGCCTAACTCCTGGATGAGCTCGATTCTCAATTATTTGCAAGATGGAAAGCTGCCAAGTGACAAGCTGGAAGCCCGGCGTCTGCGAGCTAGAGCAGCCAGATATTGCATCTATGATGATGCACTGTACAAGAAGGGGTTCTCAACTCCACTGCTAAGATGCATTGATGGCCCTGAATGTGAAACAGTACTGAGGCAAATACATGAAGGCCACTGCGGGAACCACGTTGGGGGGCTGTCTCTAGGTCAGAAGGCACTTCGACAAGGCTTCTACTGGCCCACCATGAGGCAAGACGCCATCAACTTAGTGAAGAAATGCGACAAGTGTCAGAGGTTTGCTCATATTCCGCGAGCTCCACCGGCTTACCTCCAACAGATGGTGAGCCCGTGACCCTTTGCGATTTGGGGGATGGATCTGATCGGACCTCTACCAATAGCTCGGGGAAAATGCAAACATGCGGTGGTCACAGTAGATTACTTCACCAAGTGGGCGGAAGCAAAAGAGTTAGCTGAAATCTCCACAACAAAGATTGAGAAGTTTGTGTGGAGCAACATTATTTGCAGATTCGGAGTCCCACAGCAGATCGTGACTGATAATGGGACCCAGTTCGCTAGTGACCAGTTTCTTAGGTTCTGCAACGACCTCAAGATCGTTAAGAGCTTCTCAACAGTGGATCATCCACAAGCCAATGGCCAAGTTGAAGTAGTAAACAAGATCATCAAGCAGATCCTGAAGATGAAACTAGAAGCAAAGAAAGGAGCATGGGTAGATGAGCTTCAAAAAGTATTATGGTCTTACAGAACCACAGCTCGCAGCTCCACTGGCGAGACCCCATTCTCAATGGTGTATGGATCCGAGGCTATGATCCCAGCTGAGTTTGAAGTTACCTCGCAAAGAAGAGCAACCTTCAATCCAAATGACAACGATCAGCTACTTGCAACAAACCTGGACCTGCTTGAAGAGCACAGGGAAACGACCAGGTTAAGGGTAGCTGTCTATCAGCAGAGAATAGCGAGGTACTACAACAAGTATGCTCGGATTCGCAGATTTAATGTTGGAGACTTGGTTTTACGTCTCATTCTGTCAGGAGCCCGCAAGCCAAGTGATGGATCCTTAGGCCCGAACTGGGAAGGACCGTATGTTGTCACAGCAAGCTTGGGGAATGGGGCTTATCATTTAGCTAACAATGAAAATGGAGCTGAAATCCCTCGAGCTTGGAATGCCGAGCATCTCCGCCCTTATTATCAGTAAACTCTTTGTAATATGTAATTCAAAATTATTCTAGTTAATGAAAGCTCCATTTCCCCAACTTGCGACTCAATTCATTTCACTAAGGCAAACGGGCTTCGAGCTAAATAGCTCGCCATAAAAATGAAAGAGCCTTAAAAGCAAATGACTAAGTGTCTTTGCATAGCTCGCCAAAAGAGCCTAAAAAGCAGGCGAGGTGACGACCCCTGCATAGCTCGCCATAAAAATGAAAGAACCTCAAAAGCAAGTGACTAAGTGTCCTTGCATAGCTCGCCAAAAGAGCCTAAAAAGCAGGCGAGGTGACGACCCCTGCATAGCTCGCCATAAAAATGAAAGAGCCTCAAAAGCAAGTGACTAAGTGTCCTTACATAGCTCGCCAAAAGAGCCTAAAAAGCAGGCGAGGTGACGACCCCTACATAGCTCGCTATAAATACAAGAGCCAAAAAAGCAAGTGGCTAAGTGTCCTTGCATAGCTCGTTAATAATGAGCCTAAAAAGCAGATGGCTAAGTGTCTCTGCATAGCTCGTCAAAATTTTAACGGTCCAATTACTTGTACTTACAAAATTTTATTAATTGATTGCTTTGATTATTATCAGATTTTGAGCTTATTGACTATCAGCTCATAAGAAATTTGATAACTCTAAAAAATTGAAGATCACAAAATATGATATCATGAAATAAGTTATACACAATAGCTTAAATACATTCAAACACAGAAGAAATAATGAAAGAAATTTCATTAAGTATGAGATCTGTCTACAAGTTAAAAGTAGAAAAAATACAAGTAAAAAGAAAAGAAAGCAAGTTCTCAATCTTGAGCTGAAGGGCCTGGGTCTGTTGAAGGTTTTACACTAGGAGGAACGACGTCGATAACTGGCTCAGCTTGGGAGGTCATGCCAAGAGCTTGCTCTGAAGGAATTGGACCAGCTGAGGACGAGGTAGCTCGTGATTTAAAATCCTCAACAGTTTCAAGCCCTATGTCCCCAAAGATAGAAAAATCCATTTCTGGGTGGGATGTCCACAACGTGAAAAGAAAGTCACGACCTGTTCTTTCCTCAGCCTCGTCCCTTGCATCTGTAACCTGCACTTCCAATTCTCGAGCAGCCTGCTCTCTGAAGACTGTTAACTCCTCGAAGGCATTATCTGCAAGCTGATTAACGTCTTCAGCATTTTTCTGAATGGCTTCTGCTCGTTTCTTTTCAGCCTCGGCTTGCTGAATGGCCTCCGCTACCTGCAGCTTCCATTTCATCAGCTCGTTTTTTAGCCTCCTCGGCCTGCTTCTTAGCAGATTCAGCCCGCGCCAAAGCAGCATCAACTTGGCGATGAAGTACTTCAACTTTCTCTTCTGTAGTTGAAGCCCGCTGTTCAGCCAGCTTAGCCCGTTGATCAGATCGCTTTAGCTCTTCCTTTGTCTTGAGAAGCTCATCTTTTAACATGACATGTTTATTTTTCATTTTCTTTAGAGCTTCCTTAAAGGTCTGCCTCGCAGCATTCGCCTCAGCGATCTGTGCTTCCTGACCCTGCACTCTACCTTCAGCCAAGCGCGCAACTTCATCTTTAGCCTTATTTAGCTCGTCTTCCAGTTTCCTTATTTCATCATTTACAGCCCTTGTTTGCCTTCTCCGCTTCATCGCACCAAGAGCACCCTGAAAATGTTATAAGTTAGCGTTTAATAAAGTAAAGAGGTCGGCATATAAGGGAAAATGACTTACTAGCATGGAATGGCGAGCTATGAATTCGTCCAGATCCTCGCCCTTAAGATACTTATTTTCCAAGACATTTGTGTGGGTAAGCATGATCGTGTCCCAGTTGTCAAGGAAGGAGGTCAAATATCTTCCCCCAGACCCAATCTCAGCGATTGGTTTCGTTGGCGAGGGGGTCCTTTCAGCTTCTGGAACATCGCGTTCGCCGTCCCAGGTAGCGGTAGGCCGCAAATGAACGATGCGCTTAGTTGCTCTTTTGCTGGGGCCAGCTCGGGTTTCCTGCAAAGCAACCTTGGGAGGAGCATCTCCTTTTTCAGGCTACAAACTGGAAGCTGGAGTCGGCTGAAGACCTGAAGAACCAGCAGCAGGAGGCACTTCGCTGGGAGCAGCGGTTGAAGGAGCAGTGGCCTGTTTCTCAGCAGTAGCAGGCACTTCGCTGAAAGCAGCGACCGCAGGAACCTGGTCCTCGACGGATGACTTTGAGCGTTTTGAAGGGGCCGCAGGAGTGGCTAAGGCCTCAGCAGGCTGTTTTGCTGAAAGAGTCGAGGAGGCGGGAGATGTAGCAGGTCGCTCAGGAGGAAGAGATTTCAAAAGAACAAGTTTCTTCCTGTTGGCTGGAACTCGCCCAGAGGAAGAAACGGGGGCTGGAGCACGAGCTGGAAATGGCAGTGAGGCCCTTAGAGTAGATGTGTAATGTGGAGAAGAGGGTGAATCAACTTGTACAGTAGGGGCTGTATGAGCTGGATCTGATCCTGTCCGAGCTGGGGTAGGAGCTGGAGAAGTAGTTTTTCGAGATGCACCCTTTGATGGGGTGCGAGCTGAAGACGATTTCGCCTTAGAAGAGGTGCGAGCAGAAGCACCTTAAGTAGAAGCCTTCCGAGCTGGGGAAGGTGAGCGAGTTGCACCCGCTGATGGTGAAGAGACTAGTGGCAGAGGTCGGGAAGCAGACGTGTCCCCAACCCGAACCAGAACTTCAAAAACAGAAGGAAGTCTAGGTTTATCACCCATCTTGCCTATGTCCTCCTCGGGTCGCAGAAGAAGGGATTCCTTAGGAGGAGCAAGGCCGTAAGCTCTAAGGACCACATCGTCAAATTTGCTGCTGATGCCTGCGTCCTCTAAGATGGCGAGCTTGTCAAGAGCTCGTTCCTCCTCGCTGCTGAGAGGAGACTCGTCCATTTTCAGCGCTGCACAGCAAATGTTTAAGTAATAATAAATATACAAAATAAACTCAGCTTGTTATTTTTTCCTTTATGTATACCTGGTTTCAGGACGAAGCTGAAGTTTTGGAGATCTGCGAGAGAGGGGCACAAGATGTAAAACCAGCTCGTCTTATACGGCCCGACGTTGGATTTGCCCTTCGCTTCTCCTTTGGGCAAGAGATCTTTGTATTGCGACGGACGGGCTGTAAGGTAGTAAATGCCATCCGGTTTCTCTCCTTCTGCTGCACTCAGAGCCTTGAAGGAGTAGAACTGCTATATAATTTTTGGTGTAGGGGGACGAAGGCCGTTTCTGAGGAAGGCCACGGCCAGCGAGGTCAGCTGCGCATAAGAGTTTGGAGTCAATTGGAATGGCACGAGCTTGACCTTGTTGAGAAATGCGATCAAGTACGGTGGAATGGGGAACCGTAGCCCCTGCTCGAAATGCTGAACGCTAACAGCGATGAATCCCCTGGGTGGATAACATGCATGATTCTTTGAATCAGGTAACAATGCACGACAACCAAAAGGGATGTGGAATTGGGTGACAAGTCCTTCCACATCAAGACGCTTTAGCGATGAAGGATGACGAGCGAACGTATCCCGAGCTGCTCTTCCCTGTATAGCATGTGTTCGGGCTTTATCATGCTCACGAGCTTCACTACTTGGAACAATTCCCTTACGAGCTCCGCTTGAAGACATCTGAACAAGTTAAAAAACCAGATTGAACCAGAAGAAGAAAGCCACGTTCAATAAGCACAAGACTCAGGATAACGAAGGTACAACAATGGTGATGAAACAAAATAAACTTAAAACAGAAAGTTTGAAGAATCGTTGATGAGATTGGAAAACGGCGAGTAAGGATGTTGATTTCGTGAAAAGGCAGTAGGTCTTGGTTGCTTGAAAACTTGAACACTTGATTGCTTTGAAAGAAAATGACAGATGAAAGAAGAAAATGGAAGAGGTTCCATCAGTTTATATAGACAAGCAAGCGTGAACCCCAACCGTCAGATCTTTGAAAAGTGTAACCGTCATAAATCTGACGATGCAGCGAGAAGCACGGCTTTGGAATCATGCAGCCGTCAGTTGAAAGACGTGCGCATTAAATACGCGTGTAAAGGACGTGCAGACGTCGCTTCAGTTACCACCTGCATGATCGTCACGTGTCGCAACTGAAAAGGTGGAATTTGAAAGTGCACAGAAGCAGTTATGAAGGTTAGCGTGCCAAGGAAGCCAGCTTTTACCAGCAAGCTCAAACTCCCAGCTCGCAGAAGCGAACTGAGAGCTGGGGGGCTAATGTTATATGTATTTTTCGGGCTCATTAAATGGGCTGGTAAAAGCCCAATTTAGGCTCAATAAGAAGGCCTGATAAAGGTCAAAGCCCAGTCAAAATCCATCAGATGAGGCCCAGTATCGATTCTAAGGCTAGCAAATTCTTTAGCTCGCTCAGGTGAATCCTTCAGCTGACATCAGCAGACTTGTGAACACAGTCAGATCGCAGCTCGCCTCATGCGTAGCTCGCTATGCGAGCTCAAACTCATAGACCGCCATAGACGCATCAGCTCGCTCAAATGCGTAATCAGTACAATATCTTCCAGAACAGGCAGTTGCCTATGTCAACCATGATTCTCTCTCCAAATATGGTAGTTACCCAATCAAACTGTGATTTCCTCATCATATATGGAAGTCTATTCGAATTCAAACTGAATCAACATCATCCCTGATTTTATGGAAGCAGTTTCCTAATATTATTTAGCTAGATTAGAAAGTATAATTAATTTATAATTCTTTTCCTTATTTTTCCTAATTATTTGGGAATATAATTAATCCAGGATTCTTTTCCTGATTTGCTACAACCAGAATTGTAACACTTCTTTCCCTATAAATAGGGATTAAGATCATTGTAACATCATCAGAGAATAAACTATAATATACTGTCACTCTGCAGAATTTAAGAGACAGACAGTCGTGGACGTAGGCCAATTATTGTCGAACCACGTAAAAGCTCTGTGTTCCTCATTTGATTCTCGGTATTTGCCTCTATTCTTTCTTGGTATTTGTGCTTTCTCACATTGATTGCAGGTATTGAGTATTGATTACTCGTCGACTGAAATCCAATGTCGACATATATGAAGTTTCCAAATATATATATATATATATAGGGACCAATATGAAAATTGTCCATAAAAATTAGGTAAAATGCTTAGTAAAAGATTTGCTGAACAATTTCAATGATCATATTTAAATGACTATTTAACTTACTTGACCTCCATAAAAGTAACGTAGAAGATTGACCAATATTCTGAAAACTGCAGTTTTCATTTCTTGTCTGAAGGACTGGCGGCTTCTATAAACAATTTGTAGATTCCTAGAATCCTCACCAAAGATAGAAAAATGAATATGGCCATTTTAATTGAAAATATTGAAGCTCTAATGATTGACGTTGGCTTGACAATTAGTATAAGCAGCAGCAGCCCCTGGACAGTGTACAGCAAGTAATAATCAATTAAATGTATATACACAAAGTACTAGGATATATTGTTAATATGAACAAACATATACTTATGAAATATAGAAGGAAAAATTGGAAAATGATTGTTTTAAGATCTCTTGGAACCCTAGAGTTTCTCAGGCAGGAGATTTTGGATTTTATCATTTTAATTAGGACAACAATTCTGTAATGTTAGAGAACATGTAGGAATCTTGATTCTCACGTAGAACAATGGTTACGGTTGTTCTACACATAACTAGGTTCAGGTCGCAAAATTTAACAAAAAAAAAGAGAGACTATTTATTCTTGTTGCCAGCTAAACACTCAAATGCAAAATAGAATCATTAAGTAGAAAGGAGTCTGCCGCTTACATTTATGACGACAGGCACGAGTGGAGCAAACACAACAAATACCCACCAGAGTTGTGAATATGAAGCACGATCTAATTTAAACTTATAAACATAGACGGAGAGTTTAACGGCCTAAGCAAGCCCATAGAGAACCGAGAGAACAACCGAGAATGTTTTGTCAAAATCAAGCAACCTCTTTTTATCATTGATAACAGAACGTAGCAAATCAAAGGATCAATTATAATTAAACTAATCCACAAGACAAAAGTTTTCCAACTTTCTTTGGGCCATAGAGGTTCGAATTCCTCCAGTAAACGATGGAACAATCTAGTTATCTTTCTCTTATGCGATTCCACTATGCCAAAAATACCTTCTTGCTCTATATTAGCACCAGAATTTTGACCTACATTGTTATGCTCTCCGTCCAAGGTGGCTTGTGGTTGATTATTCTTGATCGAGACATATTTTGTTAATTCAAGCAACTTTAAAACAAAAAGCAGAAAAAAAAAACTAATAAATATGATAATGAAGTGCATGTGTGCATGTGTAAATATATATATAGTAATTTTACTATCGGTGCCTTCTAACTTTAAAAAATTAGGACGAACAAATATAATTCATCCATTGTATTCTATTTCCTAAAACAAATTCTTTCACCTATTTAATTCAAATATAATTAATGAATTTAATTGGTTCGTCCTAACTTTTTAAAATTAAGAGATATTGATAGTAGAATTACTATATATATAGTTGTTCAGAATTACATTAGGAGAATTAACTCCATAGATAATTGAAAAGAGTCACTTACATGATCACCAATGGAAAAATCCAACTAGCTTGGAGTAAACTTGACAGAGTAAGTTAGTAACCTCCTTCTGACAAGGCAAATGGTAATGGCAAATATGGCTGCTGCTTGGTCATTTATAATCTTGATTTAGCATGACTCCAAAGAGCTAAAGTTATGGTCAACCAGAAAGTCATTTTAATATTCTTTTGTCCTTGTTAATTAATTACTATTGTCAATCAGCTCAAACATAAAAAGAAGAGTGGATGCGTATTATGTATATTATTGTCACAATAATAAAATTGACCTTGTTCAAAGCTATCATACGGAGTGGTTGACATTGAAGAAATCAAGGAAAAAGGAAAATCGAACTTGTAGTTGAATACAAGCTTAATTAATCAATAATGAGTTGACATATAAATAGTCTTATTTGTAGTGCCTATAGGGGCTTGAATTTTACATTTGCGGGAACAAATCACAAGATCCAATCATTCTTAATAGCTACTGATGAAAAACAATAAGTTGGCATGTAACACCCCAAATCCAAACCAATCTAATAGATTATAATATGTGTGTGTGTATCTAACTGAAGTTTAGATGGGGTCATTAGAAACTTTTATCAAAGAGCTCAACTAATTAGAAACAAGTATGGCCCAATTTCCTTTCTAAATACATCCAATTGTTTTTCTAAATACGCCCACCTAAGGACAATCATGTTGTAATGACCATTCTCTCGATTTGTCTAAATTGGGCCAGTGTAAGCCCACTGGACTTGAACAGGAGGGAAGGCCCAGAAGACCCGAGCATTAGGTCGCGGCTGTAAGCCCGACTAGCTCGCGAGGCTAGTCAGGCCTTGAGCTTGCAATAGCTTCCAGACCGCCCAAGCGTACCTCCTGGCCACATCACCAGCTCGTTCAGCTCGCGAGACCGCTCAGGTCGCGAGCCCGCAGAAATCTCCAGACCGCCTGACCACCTTTCCTGGCCACGTCTACGCCTCTACAGCTTGCACGGCCTGACTGAACAAAAGAGCTTATTCAAGAGATATTGTGTGCAACAAGTCATCAAAGTCACCAACTCCCATGATTTCCCGTCGAAAACTGCCTACACAATTACCTAGACGCATTCAATGTGGCGGCCATACAATTAATGAAGGAAAGACCTCTCCTGGTGCATTGAATGCGGACGTGCGCATGTAAGAAAGAATGATGATTTAGCCATTAATGCAACATGGCTATGTCAGAATTAGTTATAAATAGTCGTTGCCTGTAACGTGTAATACACTCTTTGGCATCCCTCCCCTTTCTCTATAAATAGGAGGGATTTTTACTATACAAACAAGCTGAATATACTAAAGTACCGTCACTCAGCCGAAATTACTTCAGAGTGGTCGTGGACGTAGGCGCAGTCGCCGAACTACGTAAAAATCCTTGTGTGTTGCATCCTTTCTTCTCTCTCTTATCTTCATTGATTACCTGATTACATTCATCTAACTGCCACGACCAACATTCCTCCACCTTGATTAAGCTCCACCAACCTTAAATTTCATTTACTGCTTATTTATCACGCGTCCACCGCCGTTATCATTTTTTAATTACCTCGCTCGCAGTCTGGGCCCCAGAATCTCTGGGTTGACCGTTTCCGAATGTCAACACATGTTAAAAGGAAGGTTTAAGAGAGGTAAACTTGTAAAAAAGGACTATGTAAGAGGGGTAGAATTGTCAACCACAAAAGAAAAGAAATGAAAATTTTTGAAGGGCAATTGATGGAAAAAGAAAAAATTCTCTACAAAGGATAAGAATGGAAATGAAATGTTATAAAAAGGGCAAAATTGGATATGCAAAGGAAAGAACTCTCTAGAAATGATAGGGATGGAAGTAAAATGTTATGGAAATGATAAGATTGGAATTTCAAAAGGATATTTGATTAGATTTTTATGACAAAATAAGTAGTGGAAAAGGTGGCTAGGTGTACCACATTTGTGATGAGACCCTTCCCGAATCCCTCTTCTCTCTCTTATCTTCATTGATTACCTGATTACATTCATCTAACTGCCACGACCAACATTCCTCCACCTTGATTAAGCTCCACCAACCTTAAATTTCATTTACTGCTTATTTATCACGCGTCCACCGCCGTTATCATTTTTTAATTACCTCGCTCGCAGTCTGGGCCCCAGAATCTCTGGGTTGACCGTTTCCGAATGTCAACACATGTTAAAAGGAAGGTTTAAGAGAGGTAAACTTGTAAAAAAGGACTATGTAAGAGGGGTAGAATTGTCAACCACAAAAGAAAAGAAATGAAAATTTTTGAAGGGCAATTGATGGAAAAAGAAAAAATTCTCTACAAAGGATAAGAATGGAAATGAAATGTTATAAAAAGGGCAAAATTGGATATGCAAAGGAAAGAACTCTCTAGAAATGATAGGGATGGAAGTAAAATGTTATGGAAATGATAAGATTGGAATTTCAAAAGGATATTTGATTAGATTTTTATGACAAAATAAGTAGTGGAAAAGGTGGCTAGGTGTACCACATTTGTGATGAGACCCTTCCCGAATCCCTCTTCTCTCTCTTATCTTCATTGATTACCTGATTACATTCATCTAACTGCCACGACCAACATTCCTCCACCTTGATTAAGCTCCACCAACCTTAAATTTCATTTACTGCTTATTTATCACGCGTCCACCGCCGTTATCATTTTTTAATTACCTCGCTCGCAGTCTGGGCCCCAGAATCTCTGGGTTGACCGTTTCCGAATGTCAACACATGTTAAAAGGAAGGTTTAAGAGAGGTAAACTTGTAAAAAAGGACTATGTAAGAGGGGTAGAATTGTCAACCACAAAAGAAAAGAAATGAAAATTTTTGAAGGGCAATTGATGGAAAAAGAAAAAATTCTCTACAAAGGATAAGAATGGAAATGAAATGTTATAAAAAGGGCAAAATTGGATATGCAAAGGAAAGAACTCTCTAGAAATGATAGGGATGGAAGTAAAATGTTATGGAAATGATAAGATTGGAATTTCAAAAGGATATTTGATTAGATTTTTATGACAAAATAAGTAGTGGAAAAGGTGGCTAGGTGTACCACATTTGTGATGAGACCCTTCCCGAATCCCTCTTCTGGACCCAAGAAAGACCCCGTAGCACCCCGAAAGAATTCCCACGAACCCTAACTCAGTCCGGAGGAATCCCGTCAGGGCACCGGAAACTCATCTATCTAGATATTTTAACTTCTTTTACAAGGTGACAGTGATAAAATCTTTTTTTCGCTTTTTAATAAAAATTTCGGCAGTATGCCGTCTATTTTCTAAACTATGCCACCCTGCAAGTTTCAAATACAGTTTATAAAAACACTTCTATGAAATCAATTTCTCAACTTCCAGAGCCTTCGGCTCTTTTCTCACAACACAACCACAAACAAGTAAGTAAAATCTGAATTTCAGAAAACTTTAATAAAACAGTTTTAACTAATGCATCCACTATTTCTTTAAAATAGTTACAACTATATACATGAACATATACATGATTAAACTAACAAAATATATATATATGTAGTAAGTGTCGTTCTATTCGTCCGCCTGCACGTCTGACTGAACCTCGTCAGCTGGACGACTAGCTCCTACGCCTGTGGGAGAATTTTTAAGAAAACATTTAAAGAAAACTATGAGTATAACTCAGTGAGTTGTTAATTTGTATACACTAAAACTCATTTCTATATAACGTATTCTCCCAAAAACAGTTTTTAAAAACTAAGTTACTTTCTATAATTCTTTTCTAAAATACTTTCTGGAATCTTTTCTGATGCTCACCTAAATGGTAACCCAGAGAATATCTACTCCTGGCGTGGTAGCATATAAAATCTCGCTAACCACTAGGAGTGGGGATCTACCATGTGTAGTCGTCGAAAGCGGGCCCACGCTGCGGACCAACTACACTACCCTATACATGTATACGGATCACTCATGCCTTGCTCACACAAGAGTCGACTAGACTCAAATCTCACTGACTGACTTCCTCTCATCTACCGTATCACACATAGGGCATTCGGTCGGGTACTAAATTGGAGTTAGGGTAAACCATAGGCTATTAAAATCTCTTTTTCTTAATACATTAAAATATTCTAAATCTCAAGGCAATAAACCTAAAATCTTTAATTCTAACATATTCTCATGTACAAATAATAAACTAAAATCTTTATGCTAGAATTATAATATAAATTCAATTAATAAATAAATAACTATTTATAATAAATTCTTTTAACTTTAAATAAACTTTAAAGAATTATAAACTTTTAAAACTTGTATTTCCACTCACAACACGTCTTCGGATAGAATCTGATTCTTCTCCGTATACCTCCGGAACTCTCCGCTTTTTTCCTAAAACATCAAATATTCATTTAGGGTCACTTAACTTATTCAAATAACATTCAAAATCAATAAAAATCTCATTTAATTTTATTAATACCCTTTAACGTCTAAACTTTCGGATCTCAATTTCTATTAAATTGGAGCTTTCGAAATCCGTTTTCTTTACATAAATCCTACTTATTCTTTCCTAGGAATACCTCAGTATACTCAATTTCATCGTCGGAAGCTCGGAATGAAATTCGCTCGATTTCGCTTACTAATAAAAATTATTTTTCGTTTCGAACATTCGACAACTTCAATAATCAATTCTCTAGTGTTCTAATACTCAACTATGATTAAATAAATCGTTCTGAATGTTAAACGAACGCATTTGGAAGGATTTCAGAAAACACCCTTCAACTTGTCCGTTTAGCTCCGAAATCGATCCTAAACTTTTCGTTTTCGAAATCTAACTTCATAAGATTATTCTCTAACCTCTAAATAGTCAATCTAATATCTTATAATCGAAAACGAACTCGGATCCCACAAATACCCATTTTGGCCATTACTTTCTCTCTCTTTTTCACCTATTTTTCTTTCATCAAATCACTCACAAATTATACCAAAATCATCCTTACAAGTCCCTCTTATCATCCTTAAACTAAAATTTGAAAAAGAAACTAGAGAGAGAATGGGTTTTAACATAAAATACCAAACTTTAAACTGAAATAACTCACCAAATAAGCGATCTTTTCGCTTCAAATTTGGGGGTTAGCTAGAGGAGATGACGAGGAACAACTTTCGTGAAGAAACCTCGACGAAAATCGGACTGGATCTTCTTCTTCTTCCCTCTCTCTCTCTTTCTTTTTTCTTTTCTTTTCTTTCTTTCTTTCTTTTTCTGGTTTCTGGTTCTCGACACAATTGTCTCATATGAGACAAAAATCATTTTATATATATTATTGCTCAATTACAATTAAGTCCCTCAAGAAAATTTCATTTAATTATCTCAAACTTTCAATAATCTCACTAATGCCCAAAAATATATAATTTTTAATTCTATTGGTCCACTTGGCATTTTCTCATCCATTTATCTATTCAACCAATCACTAGATGACATGTGGCACATCTATAGCCACTACTTTTCAAGTCACTTATCTCTTTTCTTATTGGTTGAATTAAAATATCATTTACTTTATCCCGTGAGCTCACCTCGCTTGATTAACATATAATTAATCCCTAATCACTTTCGAAAAATATTCCACAAATATTCTACACATATCTTATGGACAATTTAATTTTATAGGCTTCAATTTCGGCCTAATACCTCTCATATGTACTTGATAAAAAAAAAATGTTCCTAATCGAAATCCTATTGAATAAATCGATAACTTTTTATACGTATCTATAACTTAAATACTCGATTTTTATGTCTATTCTCTTTAACTCATTCTCATTCACTTGGGTTCTACTCCTTGAAACTTCTGCATATTATGCTCATGTGTGATCAATGCATACTTAACTTAAAATGTCCATTTTGCCCTTTTTATAATCTAATTTCACTTCAACCGGAAAATATTCTGAAAATATTCTATGGTCATCTGATCTTCAAATTGACCATGAAATACTTTAATTGGGTGTCTTATATATCAATCTCATGCTTCGAAAAAAATTCAATTGGATTTAAACTCATTAAAACTCATTAATCTCTCAAAAGGACAATATTGTAATTTTTTTCGGATCGCTTAAAACTGACTCAAATGGTCTTCTTTTTTATCTGTTTCTGTTTCTCTATACTCTTCTGCTATCTTTGGACTTTTCGACCGTTAAGGTCAATTTCTGAAAATTTCACTATTCATCCAAAAATTTTCGTCCGAAAATGTCTATTTTCCATCAAATCTCAATTTATGACCCTGGACAATATAATAGGGTCCAAATTCGGTCTTAAACACTAATTTCAGATCTTTTTCAAAAAATCACTATTCATTCTGGATCCGAACATTATTCATCGAAAATTCTCATTTCTTCCTAACACGACACTTAAGGTCTTATAAATATAATCGAATTCTAATCGGGCTCCTTGTACTATTTCTGGACTCTTTATTCTTTATCCGATCATCGGAAATGAATTCTCCGAGGAAACTAGGATCGGGGTTTATCAATTTGGGCCATACATGAGAATATATATAAATGTGATTTTATATGAATTAAAAAGCAACCCCACCCATATTTTCCAAACTTGGCCAAACACCCCTCACAAGGAGAAAGAAACATCAATGGCAAGGGAGGAGAAAGAAGGAAGATGAAATGAGAAGAGGTGAAGGAAATCATGGAAGTTTGAAGAAGGATCGGTGGTAAGAAACTAGTTTTAATTTAGGATCAATTTCCTTGGTTTAGTTCTTATGGATCCTAAGTAGATTTTGATGTTGTTTTAGATGAAAAGAGTTTCAAGGAGGAGACAAGTGCAAGATTTTCATAAGGCTTGGAAGTAACCTAGTGAATGGATATTTTCTCTCAAACTTGATTTATGAAAATGTTTTTGTTATGTTTTAACTTTATTAGTTTTGATGATTTAATTATGTTTTGTGATTTATGAATTTTGATGTGTGTCCTAAGATTTTGAAGTATGTTTTGAGAATTTGAATTATGTTTCATGATTTGAGATAGATTAAGTCTAGTATGTATGTTTTATGAGTTATGAATTTTAGAATATAATTTGAGATTTTTAAAAGTAAACTTAGAATCCATAAATTTTAGATTATGTTTTTATAAACTTTAGATTGTGTTTTATCAATTTTAAGGTGTGACTTGTGAATTATGAAGTAGATTTTATGAAATTTTAAAAGTATGTTTTGAAAGTTTAAAGTATATTTAAAACCTATAAACTTTAGATTATGTTTTTATCAATTTAAAGATATGATTATGATTTATAAAGGATGGATTTTGTCTTGGAACCTTGAATTATGCTTTATAGTGTAAGGATTTAAGATTTTGTTTTATGACATTTAAAGTATACTTTATATTAGAAACTATGCTTTGATGATTCTAAAATACAATTGATGAACTGTAAATTTTATAGTTTGTGTTGAGTTTTTAAAGTGAGATTATAATTTAATTAAGTAAAATTATGTTTTGATTTCCAAAGTATATTTTATAATTTAATAAAGTGAGTTTTGATTATATGATTTCCAAAGTATGTTTTATAATTTAACAAGGTAAACTTTGATTGTATGGTTTCCGAAGTATGTTTTACAATTTAATAAAGTAGGTTTTGATTACATGGGTTCCAAAATATGTTTTACAATTTAATAAAGTAAGCTTTAATTATATAGTTTTCAAATTATGCTTTTACAATTCAAAAAGTAAACTATGCTATTTGGTTTATAAATTAATTATTTGATTTTGAAATCTTAAAGTATATTTTGTAATTTATGGATTTAAGATTTTGTTTTGTGATTTTAAAAGTATACCTTATGTTTTGTGATTTTAAAGTATGTTTGATGGTTTGTAAACTTTATAATTTGTATTGAGTTTTCAAAATGTGTTTTACAAACTAATAAAGCAAATTATGTTTTATGGTTTATAAATAAACTAATTGATTTTTGAAAGTTTATAGCATGTTTTATAAATTATATGAGAAACTATGATTTTTGATATACATACATGGACAAGATTCTTGTTGGAAACCAAATTTTAGTATGAAAAGTTTTACAAAAGTTGTATTTGGAATTTTACTTGCAAAAATATTTTTAGAAAATATTATATTTGAAATTTTACTTGCAAAAATATAATTAGAAAAGATTTGAGGAAAAGAAAGAGAAAAAAAAATATTTTTAGAACACCAAAGTGTACCCTCCCATCTAACAGTCAGACAGGTATCACGTGAGTAAGACCTAGAAGTCGCCTACAACGTGCTAGTAGAGAAGTTTGAAAGATAAGTCATTGAGGGCTTGAGAGAGAGTCATTGAGTTGCCTAGCATGTGGATGACAGAAATTATCCCTGCCCTCTATATGTGTGTTAAGTATTTCCATCACGTATTGTAGAATTCCCCCTCCCCCAGAAGTTATTACTGTCCTCTGCATGTATGTTGAGTATCTCCACAATGTATGACAAAAATCCTGAGTACCAATTTGGTGTAGAAAACAAATTAAAAATTATTTTAAAAGAAAAGTTTTATAAGTTATGGATTTTTTTAAAAAAAATTTACATGTAAAGAATGAGAATTTACAGAGTATTAGATTTACAAAAAGAGATTTTTAAAAAAAGTTTCACAGAAAAATTTTACAGAAAAGTCTTATATAGAAGTTACAATCTTAAAATGATATGATGTTTATCTTCAAATATAATTATTTATGAATCATTGGAATTGTTTTTTTTTTTTTTTTTGTTTTTATCAATGATAAGTTTTGTGTATTATTAGAGATACTTTAAAAAATTTATATCAAGGTTTACAATTTTACTATAAAATCATGTTTAACATTTACTCATATTATTTTGAATTGCCAAATTTTATGATTCGTAGAGAAGTAGTTTTTGTTACAAGAAAAATATGTTATGTTTATTTAATAATGTTTCTAAAAAATTTATATCCACTCACTGAGTATTAGGCTCATTCTTTTATAAAACCATTTTTCAGATATCCCTCGTAGGTTCGTGCAGATGTTTACGCATCGTGAGAAAGGTCACATTATGACAAATAGTTAAATTTGTGCTTATTACTTCCTTATTTACCAAAATTCGTATGTGTATTTCCAAAATAGTTTTACAAATTAATAATCATTTTACAAATACTTGAAATTTTTTTTTATATATTTAGTTTATGGGTTTTAGTTCGAGAAATTTAAAGATTTTAGTTTATACAATTTGCATTTTGATCAAAGTCATTATCAGAATTATGATGATTATTTGAGAAGATTTTAAATAAATCCAGATTTTAATCAAGAAAACCCTAGTTTTTACAAGATTCTTTTGGACTCGAGATAAGAGTCGGGTCGGGTTATGTCATCGCAAGTCAGTAATCTTATTTGTATTTTGGACCTAAATAATTTGATGAACAAATTGGAAAGAGTGGCATTTTTTCTTTTATTTTTTAAAGGTAGAGTACATGGTAACATCTTATTACAGTTTTACCAAGCCCTTTCACAATATGGTAAATTCCTTAAATATTAGCTAAATTTAAGCTAAAATAATAAGAAAAGCATTTTAGTTAGTCACTTTTGATTGAGTTAAACCATTCTCTCTATTTTGCATAAACAAGTGTGAAAATTCATGTAAATTTATTTTTTCAAAAAGAATGTTTGTTTTATCTCAAATTAAATATTAAAATCACAGGAGAGAGAGTTTAACTAGGATTTTCTTGCTCTCTACATTTGGATAGGATGATTTAACATTTTCAAAATATCTAACAATATTGAGAGTGGTTGGAGTAAACAAAATGTTACGTCATTGACCTTTTTAAATAAGGACAAAAGGTGCTAACATGGTTGAAGATACTCTTAAATCTTGAGTTAGCATGACTTCAAAGAGTTAAAGTTATGGTCAATCATAAAGTAATTTTAATATCATTTTGTCCTTACTAATTACTGTTGTCAGCCAGCTCAAACATAAAAAGAAGAGTGGAATCACACGTTTTATAGATACTATTGTCACAATAATAAAAATAGACCTTGTTCAAATGATCATATAGAGTGGTTGAAATTGAAGGGGGGGGGGGGGGGGGGGGGGGGGGGGGGGGCGCCGAAGGAAATCCAACTTGTTGACTACAAGCTTAATTAATCAATAATGAGTTGTAACTAGTCTTATTTGTATTTGGGACCTAAACAATTTGACAAACACATTTATGGATGGGCAAAAAAGCCTAAATCGACCCTAATCAAGTTGAAAAAATTGAAAATATCGATTTTTGGTTTGATTTTGGGTCGGAGTGGTTTTAATTGGTAAAAATCGACCAGGGTCAGTTTTGGGTTTAAAATGTTGTTATTGGTTTAAGTATGGAAAAAATGGGAAGAATAAGTGGATTTTGATTTTTTTTTTTTTTTACCCTTGCAATTTTGTCATGGAAAAAGTAGAAATGAAGAAATAGTGAAAAAATGATGAAGAAATTATGAAAAAGATGAAGATATAGAAATGATGATGAATAAATATGGATAGAGATGATGAGGTTGACGGATGAAGAAGATAATGAATTTTTTTTATGTTTTCTAAATTATTTTTAATATTTTAACTAATTTTATTAATTTTTAATAAAAATAATAATATATTAACTTAGAAAAAAATAGTAATATATTAACTTATATACATTTAATTCTTAGGATAAGGGGCATATAATCCATTAGTAGTTAACAGTTAAAACTAACCATTCGGGTGTTTTTCCAACATGTATAAAACCTCAAGTGATACTAGTGTTGAAAGTGTCAAATGTCACGTATCTATATAATATTGTAAAACATCGGGGTTGTTTGTGTAATTTATCTTTTAATAGAGTTATAATTGGATGTCACCTGAGATAATAAGTCTGGAGACCTACGAATATTAGATGTTGAAATTAAAAATGTTTTAAGTCACAAATTAAAGTTAAAATAAACTAACTTTATTTTATATAATTTATTATTCTAATTTTCAACTTTAAAATCTTAAATTATTAATTTATTGCTTTATATATATATTCAAAATTAAATAAATTAATCTATCCTTATTCTTTTAGTACATAAATACGTAACCTTCTATGTTTTAAAATATTAAACAATTAATTTTTATTGATTTATTTAAATTAATTCTTTTTGTAATTAATCACCTATTGTCAAACCAGGTGGTGTAGCTCGTATAAATAACTTTGGCTGCCACAATTCGTGGTTTGTATCATAGCCAATAAAACCTTGACGTAGCATGAGCATGACTCAAGACTTGTTCTAGTCAACCAGAATGTCATTTCCATGTCCACTTTTCTTTAATGATTATTACACTTCTCTTTAATAAATATGGTAAGGCAGTTAAACATTAAAAGGAGATCGGAAACACGTGACTTTATGATATAATGTAATAATGAACTCTTTTTTTATAATGTTAAAGGCCTCCAACTCGTGGTTTTCTTAACAACAATTCAGAATCTTCCATCGTGAAAACATTATGGATAACATAACCAAACGTTCTCATAATAATAAAATTGACCATTTCAAAGTAATCCAATATTGACTCTGCAATCGCGGTCTACCAACCATGCATGTGTTGGTCAAGTAAATGATATTGTTTGCATGTCTTGTTTGTTTTTTGTTTTTCTGTCACTAAAGTTTTGACAATAATAACTTGAGAAAAAATTCTTTCAAGTAAAGAAAAACATATGATAGTTTGAATATTAGGAGACCAAGATAATGGGTTATCAATGTGCAGGGGCGAAACCAGGATTTTATGTACAGGAGGGCTGAACTAAATACAAATCATAAATTTTTTATGTGAAAAAATAATTCATTGATAAGAAAATAAATATATGATGCACTAAGATACGTAATAAATCTAACATCTCATAATACATAATATTCCAACAAAATACATAAACTAATAAGTAAAAAAGGTAAAAAAAAAAACATACTAGGTAGTACAATCAAACAATTTTAGTGGTAGTATGTTTTACTCTACGAGACTTCTCATCAAACTCATCTATTATGGATTCAACATCTACTGAATCAGCAAACTCTCGCTCAATATAAACAACCATGTAATCTGAAAGGAAATCATTGTCCATCTTATTGCGAAGTGGTGTCTTAACAAGATTCATTGCTGAAAATGCTCTCTCTGTAGTTGCTATGGAAACGGGAAGAGTCAACACTAAGCGAATTAATCTATCAACCAAAAAAAAAGTGTTAAGATTTTCTAGTTTCAACCAATGCTTGACATAACTCAGAAAGAGAAGCAATATTCTAAAAATCTGCATGACGAACTACTGCATACTCGTAATGCTCCAATTGTCTTCTCAAAGTATCTAACTCAGTTCGAGTAAAATCTTGAGGATAGAATTTTTGAGCAAGAGTACAAATATCCTCAATACTAAATGATTTAAACCCATCAACAGGATTCAAAGTTGAGCTAAGAGTTAGGAGTTCCATTATTTGTTCAGTGAATCTATTATTCAACTCCATGAATTGAAAATCTATCACAACATTGAATATGTTAATGTGATAATAATGTTCAACCGTGATATCATTTTTCTGTTGACAAGAACGTCTTGTGCCTTCCATATATTGAGCATTCATGCTAGGCACCTCAAAGTGATACCTTTAAGAAAAAAAAAAAGTGTTAATGTCATATACTATATTTCATGTAAAAATAAGAATTAAATGATTAAATAAATAAAATTCATACCTTTCACAAAACTTCACCACGTCTTTTAGAAATTTCTCCCATCCAACTTCACATAACTTTTGAAGAAGTATCTTGGTTGATGAGACTAAATTGATTGCATTCAAAATATCTTGGGATTTCATTTGTAATGCTTGACAAAGAATATTAGAGATTCCTAGAACTTCATTCATCAAGTGCAAGATAAATACAAATTCGAATGACATCATCTCTTTATAAATGCTTTTAGCTTCTCCACGTATATTACTATTGAATCCATTGTCAATCATTCTTTCAAGAAGGAGACAAGTTGCACCAAACATATCAATTAAGTTACTAACAGAAGCAAAATGAGAGCTCCAACGAGTAGCTCCAGCTCGTTGTAAAGTACGAATTTGATTAGCCCCTGTAGCAGTTTTAAGTTCTCCTGAAGCTATCATATCAACAATTTCATCTTCTCGAATAGATTTTAACTCACAATGACGCTTGAAGGAAGAGGCAAAAAAATTGAAAATAGAACTCAATTTTGAAAAGAATAGCCATACCTCATGCACTTCTTTGGATACCACAACTAAAGCAAGTTGTAAATGGTGAGCAAAGCAATGCACATAATAGACATCTGGGCAATCTTTGCAAAATAAGGCTTGTAATCCATTCCATTCACCCCGCATATTACTAGGTCCATCATATCCTTGATCCTGTAAATTTTCAACTAAAAGATTGTAACAAAAAAGCACATTACATATCTCTTTTTTTAGAGTTAATGCATTTGTGTCATTCACATTAACAACTTCAAAGAAACGTTCTCAAACAAAACCCTTACAATCCACATATCTCAAAATGATAGCCATTTGTTCCTTATTAGATTCATCAAGAGCTTCACCAACAAGAATATGCAATAGTTTTTTTTTAATCTTAGATGATGTGTACTTAGCATTTTGAGGAGCATTTTCTAAGACAAGTGAAGCAATTTCTTCATTTGCTCTTGCTTGCAACTTTATCAATTCAATGAAATTTCCACGATTAGTAGAATGCATGGATTCATCATGACCTCTAAAAGCACAACCTTGCATAGCTAACCATTTCATACTTTCTATTGAAATCTTAAGTCACAATCGATTATCCAAAATTTCTTGAGAAGTTACCTTATTCATAACTTTGTCAATGTGTTGAGATGTGTTCACTAAGTTATTCCATTTTTCCGTAACAACATTATGTAGTGAACCATGATTGCCTTCATGTTGTGCAAATGGACATTTCTTCCTTTATGTAACTCTTTTCCAATCTTGAAATCCTTCATGAGTAAATGTGACATACTTTGAAGAACAACTATAAAAAAGATAACATGGAAAACAAAAGACACTATTTTTTTCTATTGAGTACTCAAGCCATGAGAATTGCGCAAACCAAGCATATTGAAAATGTCGATTTTGACTTGCATACGAAATGGGTGGATACTTACTTAATTTAGGTTGATATGGTCCCATCTTGACATACTCCTTTCTAACATCATCACGCATATCAACAGAATATGACCATATTGACGAGCGTAATCCTGGATCACATTCCAAGTAAGGACCACTAGTAGTTGATGGAATATCAACTTTCTCAACTTCAACTCTTCGAGATTTAGGAGGAGAACATGAGACATCAATATTTGGCAAAGAACTTGTTTGACCATCATTTACTTTGTTGTAGAAATGATGGAGAGTTAACTTTGACTTTGTCCGCTTTGAGATATGTTCGTTTGACATTATAATCAATGATCTACATTAATTTTTATTAATAAAATTAATTAAAAACTAATATAGAAATTTAAAGATACATAAGAATAAAATATAACAAGTAAATTTTCTAATTTCAAATTTTGGTAAGTACCACATATAGATTTACATAGCTTTTATATCAAAATTGTCTATCTAGATTTTTTATCAAACAAAAATATTTAAGCACATGATCTATAACCATAAAATAATAATAATAATAATAATCAACTATTATACTAACTATTAACCACTACTCAAATCTAATGTTCACCACTTACTATCTAATTAATTTATGACATATAAACATAATTAATTATAATAATCAATTTCAACCTCAAATATAGTAATCTTTTTTCAATTATTGAAAGTAGCAAGCAAACTATAATTATTTATATTTTTGTTCAAAATACAATTTAAGCACAAATAGGGAAAATAAAAACCCTAAAAAATCACATACACATTTAATTAAATCAAGTCTAATCTAAATGTATAAAAACCCCAAACAAGAATAATCAACTATTATACTAACTATTAACCACTACTCAAATCTAATGTTCATCATTTACAATCTAATTAATTTAAGACATATGAAACATAACTAATTATAATCATCAATTTCAACCTCAAATATAGTAATATTTTTTCAATTATTGAAAGTACCAAGCAAACTATAATTATTTGTATTTTTGTTCAAAATACAATTTAAGCACAAATAGGGAAAATAAAAACCCTAAAAAATCACATACATATTTAATTAAATCAAGGCTAATCTAAATGTATAAATCAATTTTTGCAAAACGAAAGGAAACAAAAAAAAGAAGAAAAAGGAGCAAAAAGCTAACCCTAACAAAATAATTAATAAGTTAATAGTAAAATAATAAATCAACAAATGATATTACCTTCTAGAGAGAGAGAGTGTGTGTGTATTGAAAATATGATCTCAACACTTGTTGACGTTCGGAAACGGTCAACCCAGAGATTCTGGGGCCCAAACTGCGAACAAGGTAATTGAAGGGGTGATAATGGTAACGGGTGTACGATAAATGCGAAGTAAATGAAGTTTTAAGGTTGGTGAAGCTTAATTAAGGCGAGGGAATGTTGGTTGTGGCGGTTGAGTGAATACAATCAGTTTATCAATGGAGGTAGGAGGAGGAAGGTTGCAACACACAAGGATTTTTACGTGGTTCGGCGGCTGTGCCTACATCCACGGCCACTCTGAGGTCAAAATCCGGCAAAGTGACAGTTCTCTAGTATTTCCAACTTGTTTTGTATAGTGAAAATCTTCCCCATTTATATAGGGAGGGGAGAGATACAAAGAGAATAATAAAATATCAAAATAAAGTATAGGTGATGGTTATTTCAACTAATCTTGACACAGCCATGATGTCTTAAATGTAAAATCATCATTCTTTCTTACATGTGCATGTCTGCATTTAATGCTCCTGGAGAAGTCCTCCCTTCATTAAATACAGAGCCGTTACAGTAAATGCATCTTGGAAATGGTGTAGACAGTTTTCGGTGGGAAATCGTGAGGGTAGGTGACTTTGTTGACTTGCTGCATACGATATCTCTTGAATAAGCTCTCTAGTCGGTCAGGTAATGCGTGCTGGAGAGATGTCGACGTGACCAGGAGAGAAGGCTAGGCAGTCTGGGGGTTCCTGCGAGCTTGTGACCTGGACGGCTTCACGAGCTCAACGAGCTGACGACGTGGGCAGGAGGCATGCTTGGGAGGTCCAAAAGCTGTTGGGATCTCGCAGCCTGGACGGCCTCACGAGCTGGACCAGTAACTGCCGATCCGATCTTGGGCCTTCTGGGCCCTTGCTCCTGTCCGAATATATAAGGCTTATATTGGCCCATTTAGGCATAACGAGAAAATGGGCATAACAACACTCAAGTAAAATCCACATAAAGTCAAAAGGGAAGTGGTTAAGTGGGTAGCAAATCTTCTTTTTTTTTTCTGATAAAAGTGAGTAGCATTGAAGTTTTGGCTTTTTGGTCGTCTGGTAGTGAAAGAGAGAACAAAGGAATTTATGCGTGGTGGGGACTGCGCCTGACAGGGACAAGACAACAGCTTTTAAAAAATTAAAGTGACAAAATGACTTGGGCCTTGCTTTATATAATAAATGATGAATTGTGTGCATTGGGCTTGTGACATCAGGCTTGTAACATCAAATCCATCCAAATTTTTAACGGTGAAACTTGTAATTTTATTTTAAAAAACCAAGATTGGGCTTCAATTGTGCATTGGGCTTGCAACATTTTATTGATATAAAATTCATCCAGAGTTTTAATGGCAAAACTTGTAATTTTTTTTTTAAAAAACTTAGATTGGGCTAAAGCCCAGTCTAGCCCACCTTATGTGCCGCCCCTGTCAATGTGTTCACATTAGGAGAGACAAAGATATTGGAGTTATGTCCAGACTAATTATATATATTAATGATCAAAGGTTGTGTATAATGCACTAACTCAAGAGCTCTAGATAGATAAACATTCAAAAGTTAGTATTTGTGATGGCCCGTTTTCACGATGTGGACAAATGGGCCACTAAAAGCCCAATGGTAAAGGACCCAGAAAGCCTAGTGTTCAGGTTGCAATGTCGAGCTTGCTACCATCTTCTTCAGCTTATGGCTTATCCCAAATCTGCCTCGATGCATCTTCAACTCGTGAGAATGAATATGTTAGCTCACTGAGCTCGTGCTAGGCAATCTTCTAGAAGCCGATACCAGGTCAAATCCCTTGGATTCAGGCTTTCCAATTTTGTGCCGATGAGATCTCTATAGTCTCTGATATAGAATAGCAATTAATGCAGTGATGGCCATGTAAGAGCAATTAATGCAGTGATGGTCATGCAAGAGCAATTAATACAGTATAGCTATGTCAGAACAGTTAATGTAATTATTATTTCTTTAACGTGTGTTACACTCAATTGGAAAACCTAATCTATAAATAGAGGTGGAATCCTTTGTATTGAAAAAACTTAAACTGATATTACCGTTAGTCTACAAAAAAATATTTCAGAGTAACAATTGTAGACATAGGTATACTTGTTAAACTATATAAAAATCCTCACTCTTGCATTGTTTTTCCTCTCATTTCCTCATTCTTAATTGTTTCTATCTACCTTCATTGCCATTAATTATTAGAACTGTAGTCTGGGCCTAGAAATCTCTAAGTCAATCGGAATTAAACATCGGCATCTTTAGTGCTAGAAGGAGAGCCCAACTTCGACTTTGAGGTTTTTCTCTGATTACTTGAATCTCGATTAATTACCATGGCCAGAGGAAGAACAACCAAAAGCTTTGATGTAGCAGCTGAACAGCCTGAGGATTAGGTGCACCAATAAAACACTCTGTCAGTCGGAGGAGATGTTGTGCAGGTTTGGCAACAATGCTAGGAAGCTCTAGAGAACATCATGATATAGCTAGCAGAAGCGGTTAGAGCACTGATGTAGGCTCAAGTCCAGGCTACGCAGACACAGGTTGAGGTCGTACCTCTCAGAAAAGCCTACCAATAGCTGGTTAATAAAGCCCCGACCTTGGAGGGAGAAGCAGTTAGAGAAAGGCTATTGTCAGAAGGTTCGGTCCGCTCCTCAAATTTGAACCCAAGAAGGGACGGACTACGAGCTCGAGAGAAAGAAGTTACCCCTCGCCCTTCAGGCTTGAAAGTGAAGGTAAGCCATGATGGCAACTACCACGTGGAAGTTAGTCATAGGCACGAGTGAGCTCGTGTATGTCGTGATGATGACGAACACAAACCGCAGAGGGGTCAACGCTAGGCAGAAAGTTTTGATTGGAGACGCAAATTGCGGGATCGCCACTTAGTCGAACAGGAGAGCAGAAGCAGAAAGTCCCACACAAGGCGATCTAAACCCCAAGACCCAATGGTGGAAGAATTGTTGCAAAGGGTTTAGTAGCTAGAGGCGCGACCTGGACCTCAGAATTAAGGAGAGTCGCATGAGGAGAGGGTTCTGTTCACTAGGGAAATCGAGACAGAGCCCTTGCCTCCCAAATTTAAGCTTCCCAACATTCTGTTTTATAATAAGGACAGCGACCCCTATGATCATCTGGATGCCTTCAATATACAAATGGACCTATAAACATCCAACCCCTTGGTAAAGTGTCACATGTTCCTAGCGATTCTAGGGGAGACCCCCAGAGCTTGGTTGAGAAGTCTCCCAGCTCGCGGTATAAACAACTGGGAAGAATGCTAGAAAAGGTTTGTAAACCAATACAGAACATTGAAGAGGTAGCTCGTACCACTATGTCACCTCGCCACAATCATTCAGCAGTAGAATGAGTCCTTGAAAGATTATATTGTCAAGTTCAGGAATGAGGTGAGTAATGTAGAAAGTCCTTCAGATGAGAGTATTTTGACCGCAATCTTAGCAGGACTTAGAAAAGATGGAAAGCTCTATGAGAGTATATACAAGTCCCCAGTAAATGACCTAGGTAAGTTCTACGAGCGAACTGCTAAGGAGATAAGATAGGAGGAAGCTTTCGGGCTAAAGAAGCCCAATAACCAGTGGAATGAGGCAGGCAGCTCCCACCAAGAGAAAAGGAAAGATCATGGTAGAGACAGAAATGGTAAGCAGAAGAATCGCTCCACCAACCTAGTATCAAAGAGGGCCAAACGTGAGCCCAAGAAAGGATGACCTCAGCCTCGAGATCGATATGGAAAGTACAGCATCCTGTCGGATACGCAGGACATAATTTTTGCAATAGAAAGGAACTGTTAGGAAAGGAAAGATTTTGGGAAGCCAAGTCCCACAAATGTCCCAAACAGGTTCCGTAACTTGAGGAAAATCTATGCACAACACTTTAAACTGTTGGGAGCTAAAGGATGCCATAGAAAACTTAATCAGACGAGGTCACTTGAGAGAATGTGTTGTGCGACCTGTGAATCAATGACCTCAGTAACAGCATCATTGACCTCAACAATAATAGCTAGCACAACAGCATCAGCAAGATCCTGAGCAAAGACATGAGTCTGCGGTAAGAACCATCTTTACCATATATGAAGGTCCTCACATTGCAGGCATATCCAATAGATTGCATGACTGTTATGTGCGGGAAGTAAATCATGTCATGCTCACAGGCCATAATGGGCTAGAAGGACCTGCGAAGAAAGCTTGGATGTCCTTGGATAACATCGTCTTTACCGAGGAAGATGCTCGAGGTGTGTTTGCCTCATAATGACACCCTGGTCATCCGAGCGAGCATTAGCAATGCCAAAGTACGAAGGATCATGGTTGACACAGAGAGCTCCATGAACATCATATATAAAAGGTGCTACGATCAGATGAGGCTAGGAGACAAACAGTTGAAGCCCTCCCCAGAATCTCTTTATTGTTTCACTGGAGATGCCATCACCCCAATTGACCAAATAAGGCTTTCGTTCATGCTTAGAGACTCAAGTCGTCAAACAACTGTGCTGACAGATTTCCTGATCATTAATTGCCCATTAGCCTACAACGTGATTCTAGGAAGACCTATAATGAATGACCTGGATGTGGTCACCTCCACCAGGACCCTTACAATCAAATTTTCAACCCCCAATGGGGTAGGCTATGTGTGGGACGAGCAGCACCTGACCCCACGCTACTATGAAAATGCAATCAAAATGGGCGTCCAAAGAAAGAAGGTCAACGTGGTTTCAGGGGGCAGACCATGAGTTATGATTGAAAAATGGGTAAGCCACGACCTTGACCCTCATGAGGTAGATGCGGACAGGGTAATTGGGCCTATTGAAGAGCTTAAGGATGTTTAAATCAGTGAAGTAGATGCTAAAAGGTGCTTAAAGCTGGGATGAGGTTTAACCCCAGAGATGAAAGCCCAGCTCGCTGACTTCCTCAAGATGAACTTGGATGTTTTTGCATGGAATCACAAAGACATGATGGGAATAGATCCTAAGGTCATGTCTCATAAATTGAACATTGACCCCCACCACAAGCCAGTTCACCAAAAGAAAAGACTAATGACGGCGAAACGATATGCCACTTTTAAGGAAGAAGTAGACAAATTGTTGGCTAACAAATTCATTCGTGAGGCCTTTTATCCTACTTAGGTTGCTAACCCATTGCTTGTCAAGAAGAATAATGGAAAGTAGAGAACCTGCATTAACTTCACAAATCTGAACAATGCATACCCAAAAGATAGCTTCCTTTTACCGAAAATCGACCAGTTTGTAGATGCAACTACTGGCCACCAGCTCCTGAGTTTCATGGATGTCTATTCGGGCTACAATCAGATACCAATGAGCCTAGAAGACGAGGAGCATATCTCGTTCATCATAGATCGAGGCCTATATTGTTATAACGTGATGCCTTTTGAACTAAAGAATGCAAGGGCAACCTATCAATGTCTGGTCAACATAATTTTTCAGGAGCAAATTGGGAAGACTATGGAGGTGTATGTAGATGACATATTGGTAAAGTCTAAATAGTTGGCCGATCATGTTCGCGACCTAAATGAAACATTCCAAATATTGAAGAACTAATAGATGAAGTTGAACTCACTCAAGTATGCATTTTGGGTGGTGTCTGGTAAGTTCCTTGGTTTTATAGTAAACAACAAAGGGATCGAGGCCAACCCCAAGAAAATTAAGGCGTTGATCGACATGAGATCTCTTACTCTGGTCAGAGATGTGTAGAGCCTCAATGGTCAGGTCGCAGCTCTCAATAGGTTCATTTTCAAAGCCACTGACAAGTGTGTTCCATTCTTCGATGCACTAAAAAGGGTGAAGAACTTTGAGTGGACCGAGCAGTGCGAGGTAGCTTTTCAGCAATTGAAAGAATACATAGGCCGAACTCTACTCTTATCCAAGCCAAAAGAAGAAGAGAAGATTATCTTGTACTTAGAAGTGTCTAAGCATGCTTTAAGTGCTGCTTTGGTGAGAGAAGAAGAGAAGACGTAGCTCTCTGTATATTATATTAGCAAAAGGTTGCTTGATGCCAAGATCAGGTACTTGCAGATGGAGAAACTAGCATATTGCTTGGTGGTCGCATAAAAAAAGTTGCATCCATATTTTCAAGCTTACAAAATTGAAATCCTTACGCGGTACCCGTTGAAACAGGTCCTCCAGAAGTCAGATACTTCGGGTCGGTTACTCAAGTGGGCTATAGAGCTGGCACAATTCGACATTGAGTACAAGCCTAGAATGGCAATCAAGGCTTAGACCTTGGCAGATTTCATTGTAGAGTTCACATGTCCTATAGAGGAGGTGGCTGAATCCTCTTATGGCCCGACCTGGGAGTTATATGTGGACAGATCATCTAACGAACGAAAAGCTGGGGCTGGGGTGCTACTAATCAATCCCAAAGGACACAAGATTCTCTATGCTTTGAGGCTCTTGTTCCAGGCCACTAATAATAAAACTAAATATGAGGCGCTACTCGCAAGACTCCGTCTGGTAAAAGAAATACGATTTGAGTAGATAAGAATTTTCAGTGACTCTCAGCTCGTGGTTTGCCATATCCGAGGGGAGTATCAGACTAGAGGATCTAAGATGACTATCTACCTCCAGAAGGTTCGGGAACTGTTGGGAATTTTCTAGAAGTTTGAGGTAAATCAAATCCTGCGAGCTCATTCACATACAGAAGCATTAGCTCGCTTGGCAACTACACAAAATGTAAACTTTTTAGGAGCTATCCCAGTAAAGTTCCTACCGATCCCAAGCATAAAGGAGAAAGATATAGTAATGGCTATAGTTGTCCACCCCGACTCATGGATGAGTCCGATTTTAGATTACTTGCAATGAGGGAGATTACCAAGCGACAAATTGGAGGCACGCCACCTATGAGCTAGTGCAGCCCGGTATTGCATGTATGATGATATGTTGTACAAGAAAGGTTTCTAGGCTCCGCTCCTAAGGTGCATTGATGGCCAAGACTGTGAGGTCATGTTACAGGAGATACATGTTGGCCACTGCAGGAATCACGTTGGAGGGCTATCTCTAGCTCAAAAAGCACTCCGATAAGGATTCTACTAGCCCACCATGAAGCAAAATGTCATCGACTTAGTCAGAAAATGTGACAAGTGCTAAAGGTTCATCAAGGTTTTGCAAGCTCTACCGGCCTATCTCTAAAGCATGGTGAGTCTGTGGCCTTTGGTGATCTGGGGAATGGATCTGATTGGACCTCAACCAACAGCTCGCGGGAGATGTAAGCATACGGTGGTCGCTGTGGATTATTTCATCAAATGGGCAGAAGCTAGAGAGCTAGCAAAAATCTCCACCATGAAAATAGGAAATTTTATATGGAGTAACATTATTTGTAAGTTCGAGGTCCCTTAGCAGATTGTGACAGATAATAGGACCCAGTTCAGCAGTGACCAATTTATCAATTTTTGCAAGGATCTTGGAATTATGAAGAGCTTCTCAGTCATAGACCACCCTCAGGCCAACGGTCAGGTCCAAGCAGTAAACAAGATCATTAAGCAGATGTTGAAAACCAAGCTAGAGGCAAAAAAAAGAGCTTGAGTAGATGAACTGCAAAAAGTACTTTAGGCCTATAGGACGACAGCTCGCAACTCCACCAATGAGACCCCTTTCTCAATGGTGTGTGGGTCAAAGACCATGATCTCAACAAAGTTTAAGATTACTAGCCAGCGAAGGGCTACGTTCCGACCTAAAGATAATGATCAACTGCTCGCTGTAAACTTAGATCTGCTCGAGGAATCGAGAGAGGAAGCTCAAATAAAGGTGGCGGTCTACCAACAAAGGATCGCCAGGTACTACAATAGAAAGGTCCGAATTCGAAATTACAAGATAGGCGACCTTGTGCTGCGCCTCATCCTCCCAACAGCTCGTAAAGCTAGTGATGGAACATTTGGCCCGAATTGGAAGATCCCTACATCATTAAGGAAAGCCGAGAGAACAAGGCCTATCACTTGATCAGCATGAATGGAGCTGAGGTCCCCTGCGCTTGGAACGCAGAGCACTTTTACCCATACTATATTTGATTGTTAGCTCGTTCTTGAACCCTTGTACAATTTACTTTGATTACTATTAATGAAGTTATTTTGTGTATTTTACTATTGCCTATGACATGTTCAATGCATGAAGTGAGCTAATTTACTGAGCAAAATATTATTATCATAATGGCTCAGCACTATTGTTTCGAAGGTTGCTTCTGCGATCAGCAAATCATTATCTTTTATGCTATTTGAAGCACTTCTCCGATTTGTGAGCCACTATCATTTACGCTCCAAAAAGTACCTTTGCGATCTGCAATCTGTTATATTTTTCGCCCTATAAGAGGCTTATGCAACCTGCAAGCTATTACTAGTGCTCTGGAATGTGCTACCTATGAGCTGTTATCTTATATGCTCTGGAAGGTGCTACCTATGAGCTGCTATTTGTCGCACTCTGGAAGGTGCTACCTATGAGTTGCTATTTCTCGTGCTCTGAATGGTGCTACTTGTGAGCTGTTATCTTTGCGCTCTGGAAGGTGCTACTTGTGAGCTGCTATTTCTCGCGCTTTGGAAGGTGCTACCTGTGAGCTACTATCTTTATGCTTTGGAATGTACTATCTGCGAGCTGCTATATTTTATGCTCTAAAAGGTGTTATCTATGACCTATTGTCTTCTATGCTCTGGAAGATGCATGTGCGACCTGTGAGCACTCATGCTCCAAAAGGTGCATTTGCAACCTATGAGCATCAAAGTTCGGGAAAATGCTTCTGCGACTTGCAGACTATTACTAAGCCCTAGAAGGCACATCTAAACAAACACCTTATGGAATATATATATATGCGACCTATGGGCACTTATTTTTATTTCTTATTTTTCTAATGGCGCAACTGAGTTAACCCCAGGCTAATATCTGTGACCTGGTCTCTTGTTACGATCAATTACAGCATACTTATTTTATCAATCAACAATGCCTGCTCATAACTCATTATTTACTATGATTCAACAGCATTGGTTTATGAACTTAGTAATGTGCACCTTATACTTGCAAGAAATAAAATGAACAGATTACAAAATAAAGTTTCACTATGACCTCGACCAGCGAGGTAAAAATTCGATACAAAGATCAAGAAATAAATTTAAAAAATCCCCACGAAAGGAGGAAGAATTCCACAAATATTACAAATAAAAGGTAAAAAAATGTTGTTTAATTGAAGCTGCCTCTTGCTAAGTCAGTTCAATTTTCTTTTCTGTAATCTTCACCTTTTTTTTCACAGTCTCAACCTTCTTTTCGACAATCTCGACTTTCTTTTTTGCCATCTCAGCTCGCCTCTGGGCAGAATTTAGCTCACCCTTAACTTTCTTTAGCTCCTCCTCAACCTTGTTATACCTCAAAATTGTGAGTGTCCTCAGTAGTTTTCAACTTATGTTCAAGGCTTTCAATGAACTTCTTAACTTTTTTAGACTCCCTCTGGAAGAAGCTCATTTCATGTTCTATCTTCTTCTTTTCGGCCTCGAACTCCTCCCAAGTAGCATCAAATGCTATCCGCACATCCTCATAGTCCACGATCTTCTTCAATAGCTTCATTGTACTCATAGCGACCTGAAAGAAGGTTGGAGTTAGTATCTTAACAGAAGACACTAAAGATAGCAATGAAGGGAATTAAATTTCACCAGCAGTCCATGGCGAGCTACATAGCCTATCAGCTTTTGATCCACCAGGTCCTCCCTGTATAAGTTATAAGGGTGGCGCCTCATGAAATGCGGCATGTATTCCAGGAGGTCATCCAAATATACTCCCGTTGAGAACTAAGCTTGCTCCTCGGCCCGCTCTTCAGCTCATTCCTCAGTTCGCACATCTAAAGCCCCTCCAATTGCTATCCCCTTCTCTTTGTTGACCTTTTGGCGCTTAAGGGGTAGGGGTTGGGCTACACCTTTGCCCTTGTCTTTTGCCCTAGGCTTTGGCGTGGATGAGCTTTCCCTAGCAGGAGCCTTCGTCTATTTAGGAGCAGATTTATCTGCTGCTTTCTTCCTCTATGCGGTCTTAGGCTTAAAGGCTTGTGTTTTAGAAGCTGTCGTAGTTCCGACCTAGGGAGCAGGCACATCAACAGGTCCTAAAGCGGCCTCTTGAGCAAGACCCATTAAAGCTTGAGTTGGTTTTGCAGGATGAGAGGAAGCTGGGGTGGAGTCCACAATTATAACATCAGGCTCAGGCTTCGCGAACTTAGCTACAGAAGAAGGTGGTGGTTTTAACAGGTCCAACTCGACCATTATGGCAAGAGTTCTGCTTGTGGGGCTAGGAGTTCCTTCTTTAAAAGCCTCAAACACTTACATGACCTCTTTCTTCCTGCGAACTCCGAGATAGCGATTGATGTTTAATCGCTTGCTGGCAAGCTGCGGGGTAAGGCCATAAGCTCACAAATGGTAGTCGAATGGTAGCTGATCGTCCAACGGTCTTTTAACCTCGGCAAATTTGTTTAATGTCGCTGCCTCCTCGTCTGTGAGCCCGACCTTACTGTTGGTGACGTCTACAGAACAAAATAAGTTCGTAAAAATAAAATAAAGTAATAATAATAATAATAAAACATAGAGGACGCCTTTGAGGTAAAGTCACATCTACCCGAAGAAGAGACAAATGAAAAATTATTCAAGTTATAGAGGGAGGTACAAAAAATGTAAAACCAGTAGGATTTGTAATCTCCTACATTAGACCTGCCACTCTCCTTGGGTAAACTCTTTATAGGGAGAATTGCTAGCTAAGAGATAGTATAGCCCATCTCGTATCTCTGCTTGACGGCTAGTGGTGCCTTTAAAGTTATACAGGTAGCGAAAAAGTTGGAGGCTCGGAATGGTTAATTTGTTCTTAATGAAAGCGACAGCTTCAGAGGTGATCTAGGCATAGGAATTCGGCGCTAGCTAGAAGGAGGCAAGGTCCAAGTCGTTCAGAAGGTCTATGAGATAGTTAGGGATTGGGAACCTGAGCCCAAACTCCATATGTCGACGACTTATTGCAGTGAACCCTTTAGGCTAATAGGCTGCGTGATCATGAAGAGTTGGGACCATAGCACAGCATCCCGAATGGAGATTGAATTCCTCAGCTATGGCTGACAGGTCTCTAAAACTTATGCTCGAGTCATGGTAATAGAAAATTTCATGAGTTGTCGGCCCCTTAGCAGGGGGTTCAGCCGTAGATGGATCAGTTTACCCCACGGGCTCTTCCGCGACCTCACCACTTTGAAAGGTTGCTCCCTGAGTTATTCTAACTTGTTTCTCTATTTGATCCTCAAGGCTAGAAGCTTCATCAGCATCACCAATTCAATGGTCATAGCGCGTATGGCCTGACATCTACAGAAAAATAAGGAATGGTATAAGAACGCTGAAAGCATACCAAGCCTAGCGAGCTAAAGTAAGGAATTCCTATGTCTACTCTCCTATGCATTAGGTCGCACGCTTCGCCATGAAGACTGTTGAAAGCAAGAGGAGGCCCAATATATAAGCCCATTAGGCCGAAAGGTTTAACACCTAGCACTACAGTCCTACCTCTACAAGACTTCTATCAAATAGTTTGAAGGCAAACCATCACAAACACAAGCATGAAGAGTCGTAACCAATAGTGAAGAGTTTAAACAAGTTTCAGACTCGAACAAAAACATAATGTACGTGAAAGACGAAAATCAACTAGAAAACCAAAAGCTAGTTATGAAAACTTACTGTGAATGCTCGTCTGTGAATGAAAGACTTTGGTCTCCGAAAACGTTGAATCTGGAGAGAACCGACGGAAGAGAAAAGTGAAGAAGTCGGTGTCTGAACTTGGAGATGGCAAAAGTAAAAGAGAAGATGAAAAGGCTCCACCCCTTATAAAGGCATAGGGTTCAAGCCCCAGCTGTTCAATCTGATGGCAACCTAACAACCTTAAATCTAACAGTGCAGCATGAATTGTGATCTTTGTCGTCATACGATGTCAATTGAGAGATGTGCACATTAAATGCGCATGACACAAAACGTGCTAATGGTATCATAACCCGAGGAGTCACCACATGTCAAAGTAACGAGTCAGAAGTCGAAACGACGTCTCCTTAGCTAACAAACATCTATCTAAATTAGTGTGATAAGCTCTCAGCATGTAGATTGCACTGAGAGCTGGGGGGGCTAAGGTTATAGTCGTTTTCGCGACATGGATAAATGGGCCACTAAAAGCCCAATGGTAAAGGGCCCAAAAAGCCTAGTGTTCAAGTCATAATGTCAAGCTCGCTACCATCTTCTTTAGCTCATGGCTTATCCTAAATCTGCCTCGATGCATCTTTAGCTCGCAAGAATGAATATGTCATGTAACATGCTCTCCCAGAATCCAAGTAACCTCCTAAAGCCTACCCCTATAGTTGGATTAGTACAGATATTAAAGTATTTGAACCTGGATAAATAATTAAATTTTCATAAGATTTTTGGATGGGTTCGAGAACGGTCTATGATTTTGAAATCCAAAAATTTATTAAAACAAACGGACTCGGACAATTAATCGAATACTAACGAAGTTTTCGAATTTGAAATTGGACTCTAATAAAATTTTCAGATGGAATTGAGAGGATTCTGAATTCGAAAAAGACATTTTAAGAGATTAATAAGCGTGAATTCATGCAAGCGAGACACATAGCGTGAGATCGGAGGAAGAATCAATGCATGAAGGACAAGTGGCAAGACCATGAGAATCATTATGTGCATGTGTGCCAAGTGTTTAACAAACAAAATGGAATGAGAGCCAAGTGTCAAAATATGAGATTAAAATACATTTTTTTTATATGGTAAATGATGATTAAAAGGAATTTTAAAACAAACAAAAATATTTCATTTTTTTTTCTACATTGAAGTGCACGGCCACACTTTGTCTTTCATATTATATATTATATTTTTTTTGCTCTCGCTCAAGCTTTCATTCTCGGAACTCTCTCATTTCTCTCTCGATCTCACATGTCTTAATCTCTCAAACTCTCACATTCTCGACATTCTCTCATCTCTCAAGGCTCTCACAAGCTCACGACATTCTCACCTTCTCACAACTCTCCCTTGCTTTCGGTTGTTAAGGATGAAGAAGCTGTCACAAGTTAGTCAAAAACAAGAAATAAAAGTGACTTACAACTAAGGAGAGAGGGTGAAGGCCGAACTACATGCATGAGGAAGTGAAGGTATATTTGAAGGAATAAGGCACATGCATGAGACTTGGAGTGGTTTAAGAGATATTTCCATCGATTTCAGAAGGTAACATTTAGTTTTCAAAGAATTTTATTAAGTTTCTAGAAAGATATTAGTGAATGCATGATTGGGTTTTAGGATTTGAAACCTCGTTAGTGCGGAGGTTGTGTTGCACGTGTATTGGTATGATAATTGAATGAAAAATTGTGATTGTGTATGGTAGAGGTCACGGTCAAGGTGACATATTATTGTTAAAATATTGTTTGATGGTTTAACTATGATTTATGATAAGTTGTGATGTGTATGTAAGTGTAGTTGCGAAGAAAATATTAGTTTATAGGCTTACATTGAATTCGGTCATAAGAGGTTTTACGATTTGATTGGATTTTTTTTTTTTATGGTTTTGCTATGTTATGGATGTGTTTTGCATGAGTTTAAAGTGCTTTGGATGAGTTGGATGCCTTGGAATGATGACTTTGGGTGGTTATTTGAATTCGAACAAGGGCATTATTGTCTTAGAAAAATTGTTTTCGAGTGGATTATGTGATTTTAGGGAACATTTGAATGTTAGGATAAGCTCAAAATCGAAAATGAAATCGTTGAATATTAATTGGTCACTTCGCGATTTAAGATTTCGTAATTGTTCGGAAGTGATATTTAAAAGTTGTAAATGAGATTTGTGTTGAATTCGTGATGTGTTTGAATGTAAATTAATGTAGAAATGTGATAGGAATGATGATAAGATATTGTAATGAATTCGACCTAATGAGGAAGTATAGGTTCAAAATTATCGTTTAAATTCGTTCACATGAATTTAGTTTCATATCGATGTGTTTCTCGTGTTTAATAATTAGCACTGCGAACGAATGTTAAATGCGAGTTATCGAAGTTAAAGCGGATTAAAATAGGGTGTTTCGAAGTTATGAATTGGTTGGGTGATTTGTTGGATTGATGTATGAATATATTCGAGCGAGTTGTAATAATGGTATCGTAGTCTGAAAATAGATTACGAAAATGTGTAGGATAATCAGAGGCAAAAAGAGAATACCCCATTGATTAGAGATATATAGTGAGCTAGGGAATCCAAGTGAGTGTCCTAACTAAAATGTGTTTTGAAATTATTTTTGTTGTTATTCATGTATGATTGTATGATAATATTCATTCATGTTGTTACTGATTGTAAAGCGATTTTCATACGAAAAAAGAGTTTTTCAAACGAGAACCAACTTGCATGAATTATAAAAGTTTTCGTGAAATGTGAGTTTTGAAATGTGAAACTTGTGATCTGAGATGATTTATAGCATATGGTACGTACCTATATATATTATCTGATTTCTGGTATCGGTAGAGTACCCAAAGGCAATGTAGGATTCCGCCTGGGAGACGATGTAGGATTCTGCTCCCCATAGGGTACGGTTTAAGCTAGCTTACTACCTGAGACGATGTAGGATTCCACTCCGTAGCAAAGGATGATTCCGCTACGTGGTACCGAATACGTATGGCCTGAGACGATATGGGATTCTGCTCTGCCATGCATTAGTGTGTTAGTACCATATGATTCGAAAGTGATAGTGAATGACATGTTTTAAATAAAAAGCTTTTCAAAAAGAAAATTGTCATCACTAATAGATTACATGTATGAAATGAGAAATTGAATATGAGATTGCATATTTACTCATATTTTAGTATTTCATAAGCATGAAAACATGGTTGATGAATTAAATATTGGCTTTTCAAATTATTACAGCATTTATATGAATTTATGATACACATGAGAAATATAAATGAATATTCATGCATTGAAATATTTCCAGTTCTCGATATATAAGTATTTGTATTTTACAGCATGACTTTGTTTATGAAATAAGATTACAAAATGTTTTTAGGGAAGACATTTTAGTAATGTTTTGATTAGAAATTAATAACACTCACTGAGTTTATCTTGCTCACCCTAGTTTTGTTATTTTTAAAATAAAAACCTCCCAGGATCAGGTACAGGTGTAGGTGATCAGATGACAGGGACCTCTTATCAGGAGTAGCTACACATACCGTCGGGTGCAGCTATGATTCCTCATAAAATTTATGTATGATAACTGGATTTTAAACATATGGATATTTTGAATTATATGTAAATATAAATTTTGTATTTGAGTTTTGTATATATTTGATCATGCATACCATGTTTCAGAATTTAAACTTGTTTTGAATTAATACTTGTGTTGGGATTATATATGAATTGTGGAAGAAGGGTCTGAGGCCCTATAGTTGAGAAATTAAGTCAAATTTTGAAGTGTACAGGTTTTTGAATATGATTTTATAGGGGGATATTTTCAGAAAAATAGTTGTTGTGCTGTCAAAATTTTTACAAAAATTCTTTTCATAAATGTCAATTTTAAATCAAAAAAGTTCCTACCCAATTCCATTGGCAAACGATTTATAAAAAGAGTTTCAAAAATGGATTTTCTAAATAAAGTTTTAAAAAGGCTTAGCTTCATGGAAACCTTTCAACCGGAGGGGATCCCATCTGAAGGGTTACCGAGCGAGTCACCTTGAGAGTAGGAGTCAGGGCTCGTCACGTCAGCTCACTGAGCTCGTGCTAGGCAATCTTCTAAAAGTCGGTGCCAGATCAAATCCCTTAGATTCAGGCTTCTCAATTTTGTGCCGATGAGATCTCCACAGTCTCTTATATAGAATAGCAATTAATGCAGTGATGGCTATAGCAATTAATACAGTGATGGCCATGCAGGAGCAATTAATGCAGTATGATTATGTCAGAACAGTTAATGTAATTATTATTTCTTTAACGTGTGTTACACTCAATTGTAATCTCCACTCTATAAATAGGGATGAAATCTTTTGTATTGAAAAAACTTGAATTGGTATTACCGTTACTCCACCAAAAATATTTCAAAGTAACAACTGTGGACGTAGACACACTTGCTGAACCACGTAAAAATCTTCATCCTTACATTGTTCTTCCTCTCCTTTCCTCATTCTCAATTGTTTCTATCAACCTTTATTGTCATTAATTATCATAACTGTAGTCTGG
The DNA here is from genome assembly GCA_019925255.1 of Litchi chinensis. NCBI lineage: Eukaryota > Viridiplantae > Streptophyta > Magnoliopsida > Sapindales > Sapindaceae > Litchi > Litchi chinensis. Next base: position 28,329,615 of record CM034467.1, read on the forward strand.
GCCTATAAATCTCTAAGTCAACCGAAATCAAACGTCGTTAGTATTCAAAGTAAAAAATGGCATATGTTTAAATTTCTGTGCAAATTCTTTGTACAAATCTTTCATAAAATAGTTTGTGCCAAATAGAAATCATCCCACAAGAATTGTGTGAGAAATAAAAGCCAAAATTCAAATTCATTTAAATTCTACTTTGGTTAGCTAGTTAATTTTTTGAGATAAATTTGATTCCATTTATATGTAAGAAAGACAAATGAGATTTAAAACAATTACGAAAATAAAATACAAGAATATTAAATTTGAAACAACCAAATTAAACTTGTATATAGGACTTGGAGTCTACTACCATTAATATAATATTTTTAAAGATTCTTTAGCCATTAATTGTAAGTCTATAAAAGAAAATAAAAAATCAATCCATCCCTTTTAAGTATAAAAATCACTTAAATACATTAAAAATCACTCATTTTCAGATTCCACTTAGCCTTAATGTACAGATCATAAACATTTTATGTAAATAATTAATTAATGAACAGAATCTAAGATATTTGTATATATAAATATTTCAAAGCTTGCCATAGCTCAATCAATAGCATTAACTACGTACCGAAAATACTTGGCATTTTTTGGTTAAAATAATTATTTAAAATGAATCGTCTTACATTCCTATTAGAGTTAGAACCATCAAAATGTAAAGTTTACTAAATGAAATCATGAATAATACCCTCAAATGTACTACATTAATGGTGTGTATCCAAATCCCAAATACAAGTATTAACGAGATATATTCATAATGAAGCCATACAAGAAACATAACTAAATCTACCATGAACAATAGCTTGCAAATTAGCTCTAAAAGCTTCAAAACCTCTGACAATCCACTTGAGATGATGACAAAGAGTAGCGGTTCCCTTCCAAATGCTTTTTTTGGTTTCCTGTTTTTCTCTTGCTTATTCAAGCGCAGGCCGCCACCTTGTTCATTATTTTTACATTGTGTATCCCGTCGCCCGTCCTCCCTTTTTATGAGGCAAGCCTCTCCTTTTTATAGGTGTTAAAACCTTCTTCCTTGTTAAATCTAAAGCAATCAATTTAACGACGTGTGTCCCATCATAATATATATGTTTTGCTTTTAAAAGTGGAGCCAGAATCTGACTTTGCTTTTGGTCTCCCATGAATGGTCTTTCCATGCAGGTGCCTTGCTTAAAAATGTCAAATTTCCCACATTGCGACACAATAAATTTTTCTTTTTTTTTTAAAGATTATGATGGAAGTGACTCTAGACACAACAACATATTTATGTAAACGACAATTGAGAACCAGCAACATAAATTTCACTGCAAGATCCTTAACCTATTTCAACAAAAATAACTTCAATCAATTCACAAATATTAAATTCAAGAGTTAATAAATCTATTTTAAGGGTTAAAAATATGTAAAAACTTATTATGTTCATCGTTAATCGATCATTACATTACTTTCAATTAATGAATTTATTTTGTATTGTTTCACTGTGCTGGTGAAAATAAACAGGGGTGATCGGATAGCAAGTATAGAGTCAAAGGGGGTCCAAAAAGATGCCGTTTTGGGCCTACATATTTTTTCTTCTTCTTCACGATTCCGCCCCTCTTTTTTTTGCAAACCAGAGATCGAACCAGCTCGCCTCACCGTCGCACCTCCAATAGCTACCATTTCCTCGTAATCGACTCACCATCAGCTGCCGGTCCTTTCCGTATTAGTCATCATCACTAGTATGGGTTGATTGTGTTGAATATATTCTTGTCTTTCCATGTTTAATTTTAGTTTTTTACTCTTGAATTTTTATTTCTCTTTTATTTTTCTATTCTTGAATATTGATGAATGTTATTTCTATGTTTAATTACTGTTGCATGTTTTGTTGTGATTATCCTAGGGTCGCAAGTTATGTTGAGCTTGAGCATAAATGTGATTATTTCTCTTTTATTTTGGTTATTTATGTTTTTTAAATATTGAGATTTAGCATAAATGGGTTTTATTTTTCTTATTTATGATTTTCATTTATGATAGTTTGTTAATTAGATAATAAGTTATTCTATTTGTTAGTAAACAATGTATATATGATTCATGATTTTGTAATTTATTTCATTGTGTTGAGCTTGAGTTGTTGAGTATATGATTATAGGGATGTTATAAACTTGTAATTGCATGCAAATAAATTGATTTTTTGGTGAGATTCATTGATGTTAAATTAAATTTAAACATGGATTAATGTTAAATTAATTTTTCTATGATGAATTTGTTGTGAATTGTGTAAATGTCAAAATTGATTTAATATTTGTTGGATGATTAGGTTGATCGATATTCATGGCCAATGTTAACAAATCTTTGGGAGTCGCTATTACCCAACATATCAAACGGAATTCAAATGATATCAGATGAGATTATAGGTCGTTGGTTGATGGAAAGAGCATGGATAAAGTGAAGTGCACATTATCTGAGATAATAATATCTAGAGGAATAAATAAGTTGAAAGAACATGTGGGCCACATACCCAAAAATGTAGCCAAATGTCCAATGGCAACACTGGAGGATCAAGTTAGATGCAAGAATGCACTTACAAAGGTAAAAAGTAAAAAGACAAACAAGATGATTGAGCATAATTTTAAGAGAGGAAAAGTAAATATCAAGGCAGAAGATGAGGTGGAAGAATTAGAGATAAGAGGGGTGAGGAAAGAGCTCCATCCTTTTGGCTTTATGGATAGGTTTATAAAAGGGATTAATTTGGAGTCTTCACTAGGTACAAGCAAGGCAATATGACAAAAAAATCAATAAAGCACTCTTTAAAGAGAGAACTATATAGGTGCAAAAATGGGTAACTAGTTAGCTAATGAAAGTGGCATTCCTTTTAATGCTATTGTGAAAGATAGCTTCATATGCACTATTGAATCAATTAGTCAAATTAGGTCGGGTTATAGACCTCTAACTATGTACGAAGTCAAGGAGCCATATTTGGAGAAAAAGGTTGATAAGACCAATGAGTTGTTGAAAAAGCCAAAGGAAGAGTGGGCTTGAAATGGATGCTCCATTATGACGAATGCTTGGAAAAATTGAAAAAGGAGAAGCATCATAAATTTGTGTGCGAATTGTAGGGAAGGAACCACTTTCCTTTCTTCCAAGGAGTTTGCTGATGTGATACACACTATTGAACATATTTTCTTATATATAGATAAATGTATTGAACAAGTCAGACCTCAAAATGTTGTTCAAGTAGTAATCGACAATGTCAACAACAATATGCTTACGACCAAGATCTTGAAGGAGAAGAGCCTAAACATATTTTGGACCTCACATGTTACTCACATTATTAACCTCATGCTTAAAAGTATTAGCAAACTTCTAAGGTTCAAGAAAGTGACTGAGCAAGCAAAGTGTTTAACAATCTTCATTTATGCTCATCACAAGACTTTAGCAATGATGAGGTCATTTACAAAGAAGAGGGATATAGTGAGGCTAGGAAAAACTAGATTTGCATTCATTTTCCTTACTTTGTCAAAGCTTGTTGGAAAAAAAAAATGCTTTGAAGACAATATTTAGTAGTAAGGAATGTGAGAGATGCAAATTTTCAAACTCCCTTAAAGGGAAATCTGTCTACTCAATTGTGATGAGTTAGAGGTTTTAGAATTGCGTGACAAAATGCTTGAAGGTTTTTGGACCTATGGTGAAAGTTTTGAGACTAGTGGATGGGGGATCGAAAGCCATTAATACTCTGGCTATATGGAGAACTAAGAAGGGCTAAACAAGATATTAGAGAGACCTTGAATAATATCGAAAATAATTATCTGTCAATCATTGAAATAATTGAGGAAAGAATAAAAGATCAACTAGATTTTCCATTGCATATGGTAGCCTTTCAATTGAACCCTTATTACCTCTTCAAGGATCCAAATATTGGCCTTAAAACTAGTTTGGTGGATGCGATAATTGCTTGTGTGCAGGTTTTATATCCTGATGATATGGTTGTTCAATATCTAATTGTCAATGATGAAACGGTATTGTACAAGAGTAGGAAGGGTAATTTTGGGATAACATTGACCGCTAAAGGATGTGAAAGTTAGTTTAAGGATCTAAGAAAAAAATTGAACATTCTAATTCATATAAATTACTTTTAGTTGTTTTACTTGTTTACTAATTACTTTTTGTTTTAACTAATTCTATATTTGATTATTTTTTATGGTGTAGTTGAATGGTGGAACAATTATGAAGGCCAGACACCTCACTTGCAAAGACTTGCAACAATGATTTTTTCATTGACCACTAATTCATCCAAATGTGAAAGAAATTAGAGCATTTTTTAAGGGATAAGTGCAATATCCATAACTTATTTTTAATGTTTTAAATTTTAACTTTTAAATCTTACGTAGATACATATGATGAAAAGGAATAGACTAGATACAAGTCGATTAAACAATCTATTTTATGTCCAATTCAATTCAAAATTAATGAGTAAGAAGGAAAGCTTGAATGAGAAGAATGTTGATGTGCTATTAGCAACTGATGGTGATGCTAGTGATGCACAAGGATGGCTTATTGTAGGCAGTAATGATGATGGACTAGTAGAGCTCAGTGCGGGGCAAATGAGACAACTTAATGAAGATGATTTTGATTCCAAAGATGAGGAGAAAGAGGATGAGGAGGACAACATTGATTTATAGTTTTGAGTCTGGTCATGAACAAGTTGTGGAAGACTTTTACAGAGATGAAGAGTGGTTGAATCCTTTCAATCTTTAGGCCCTTCACTTTATTTTAGTTGTTTGCTTATATTCCTTTTAGTTGTTTGGACTTTGGGCTTTGAATTTTTCCTTTTTGGTTGGTACTTGGTATGTGATTATGAGGACATTTTCTTGTGCTTTCATGCCTTTTTTGAGATTGCATGAGAAATTTGGATTGTGTTTTTATAACTTTTCAGATACGATGAGACATTTGAATTCTTTTTTTTTTAAGGTGTATAGTATATTATAGTCATGTGATTGCGCTAAAGTGGCTTTTGAGATTGTATAAAACAGGTTTAATGATATTTTATGATCATATAATTATATCTTAGCCATATAGAATTTTTTTTTTTTTTTACATGTTTGACCAAATTATATGATGTTTTGTGGTCATATAATTGTATTTTGACTATGTGATTTTTTTTTTACATGTTTGAACGGGATTTATGATGTTTTATGGTCATATGACTATATTTTGGCTCTATGAAATTTTTTTATAAATTTGATTATGTTAGACCGTCAGTCAACAAGTCAAGTGTTTGCTAGCGGTCAAACTGCCTAGTACCTAACGATTTCTGGAACATTGATTAAAACACAAGATGTGAGGAGTATTCTCTTATTGGTAAGAGTTATTATCTCTTAGTTGTTGGGATAGTTATTTAGATCGTGCTATTAATGATACATCTTGATAGGTCTCAGTAGTCATATATATGACTCTTAAGGTGCTAGTATTTAAATTAAAAAAAAAAAAAAATCTTATTAAACCATGGGTGTGTAAGTAAATTCTGTGTTGCCAATAACTAATTCTAAGACTTTGAAGCCTCTTATTAATTTTATATATCTTAGAATATAAATTACCTATTTACTTTTTAAAGAGTTGAAAATTTTAATAGAATACTAATGGAAGGGAGATTTTGAAAAAATATATATAAACATTAATTATAGGAAATTTTTGTTAAATCAAAAGTTCGGAAAATAAAAAAACCTATTATCAATTATCAAGAGGAAAATAGAAATATCTCTATTTTTCAAAATAAATGTGTTTTTCTTAACCGAAGTTTTAAATTTTTATTATGAACATTTTTATCATAGAGTACATGGATTCAAAATCTACATATATCCAATAAAACCAAACTTACAAAGTCCTTTGGATTTTTTAAATATAATGAAACATGCAAGATAGGCTGAATACCATATAGTAATTCTTACAGCAAATTTTAATGTACTAAAATAGTGAACAAATTTTACATTAATAATTTTAACTTGTAGGTGCATGACTAAGTAGCTTATGGCCATTTGCCTTACAATGTAATTTGTAGACGGAGCAAAATATCCATAATAGATTTGACCAATCTATAGTTGTTGAACATTGATCTCAAAGAAAAGTTGCGTTCTCGACTCTATCGGTGATGTTTGGTCCTGAGTAGAGGTTTGGTCCTCAATTGTCTTACGCTTTTTCATCATTGTGAAATACCAGTATGTTTGTATGAAAACAGCCTTATGTTGCTTAATTAGTATAATTTTCAAGTCGTCGACCAAAAGAGCGAAGCCATCAATTTTTGTAAGTGTTCGAACACTTTTAGTTGAGATAGGGAGGTCACATAAATAGGGGTCAGTCTGAAACCAAGCAACAAGTTCTTCTCCATATAATTCACCTTCTTTGAGTATATTCATAATGCTTCTGCGACGAGCAATGCTTGTGGAGCCAATGTTAACACTTCGAAAAGAGTAGATTCGTAACTTGCCTTGTACCAAAAAGAGCATTTTATCAATTGTCTCTCTATCTCTGATAATATAAGTGCCCTCGGCATAAGAAACTGGCTTGACACAATCACACAACTCTTCTAACGATGCTTCGCTCCACATTTCAAATTGTTTCACCTTTATACACAAAGTAAGAATGAGAAAAGATCCAATATCCAATAATTGTAAGCTGGATTAAAGTTCAGACTTTTGATTGATAACTTAATTCTAGAGGAGGGAAGGAAATATGTGTAAGCAATAAATATATATAAATATAGTGATTTTACCATCAGTGTCTGCCAACTTTAAAAAATTAAGACAAACCAATCAAAATTATTAATTATATTCTCTCTCCTAAAACAAATTTTTTTCTCATATTTAATTCAAATATAATAAATAAATTTAATTAGTTCGTCCTAAACTTTTAAAATTATAAGCTATTGATGATAAAATCACTATATATAGGGGCAAGATCGAAGGACAAATTTTTTGCACAAATTTTGATACGATTTGCTGACTATTAGATGATGAAGATTTCAATAGCTTAAATCTACTGACAACTTTGTACACAACTTCATTTTATTTACACTCTAAATAAATGTGTGTATTGTTTCCTCTCTTTATCGTTATATTATCTCTTTTCTCTTCCATTAATATCAAAAACTCAACAATTAAATTATATTATTTTTACATATCTCTCCCTCATTCTTCATACACGGCACAAAGAAAGAAAAAAAGTAATACTGTTTTTTTTTAAAAAAATCTTTTCTATCTCTATCCATAGAACCAAATAAAAACATTATAAATCCAATTTTTCATTTAATTTTTTCTCTTTATTCAGTTAACCATATCACACAAACAATATATGAATCTAAAGCTCTCAAATAAACTTTCAAATAAGATCCATATTGTATATGTTTAAAGAAACATACTTATCAAAATAGTTCAAAATCAGAAATCAATTTAAAAAAAAAACTTATTTTGGGTACAAGCATGATTTCTAAAAAAAATGATAAAAATAATAAATTTTGAAAATCAATATTCTTCTCACCCTTTCAATTTTTAATTTTTTTTTTTTTATTTTTAAAATTTTTTTTTTTTTTTTTTTTTTTTTTTTTTCTTTTTTCATTTCTATTTCTTCTTTTGTTTTTTTTTTCATAATTGTTTTCAGTTTTGTATTGTTTATATGTTTGAAAGTTTATGTGAGAGTTTCAAATCCATATATTGTTTACGTGATTTGGTTAACTGAATAAAGAAAAAAGATTAAATGAAAATTAGATTTATAATATATTTATTTGATCCTATGCATGATAGAGATAGAAAAGATAATAAAAAAATAATTTTTTTTTCCTTTGTGTCATGTATGAAGAATGAGAGGAGCAATGTTTTAAAAAGTGAAAGGCGAGCAAGCGATGGAACCTCCGTGAGGCGACGCGGTCTCCTTGAGGCGAACAAGGCGGTAGCCTCAATCCAATTGAGGAAAAAAAAAAAAAAAACCTAACTTGAAATGTTTAATGGAGGAGGAGATGTGTTGAGACTTGAGTGATGGAGATGATTTTATTTTTTATCATTATATATATATATATATATATGTATAAACTATAAAATCCCACCCCACTAACTTAATTTTTCTCTTTCAAAAAATTATTTTTATTATTATATATATGATTTCTTATTATTATATATATAAACTATAAAACTCAATCTACTAACTTAATTTTTATTTTTTACAACTATGTATATAAACTATATATTTCTACCCTACTGATATATTTTTTATGTATTTCAAAAAATATATGTTTTTTATTTTTTAATCAATATATATACAAACCTCACCCCACTAACTTATTTTTTAATTTTTTATCATTTTTATATATAAACTAAAAGAATCTCACCCCACTAACTTAATTTTTATTATTTTTTATTTTTTGTCATTATTTTTTTTGAAACTCCCACCCCACTAACTTACTTTTTAATTTTTTAATCATTTATATACATAAACTATAAACATCTCACTAGTCACCAGTAACTTGTTTTTTATTATTATTATTTTTTTTTATCATTATATACAAACTACTCACTTTAACCTCACCCTTCACTCTTCACTCCCAATTCGCACTGCCGACTTAACTCACAGTCACTCTCCTCTCAAGCTCTCACTTTATCACTCACCACCAGCGACTGTCACTCCCACCACAGTGTTCATCTTTCTAGTTTCTTCTCATATTCACTCAGCACCACCTAGTTTGTCATTACATCTTTCTAGTTTCTTCTCCATTTAGTTTTACCATCTCTATTTTCTCTCTCTCTCTCTCTCTCTATTAAAACCAATACTAAAACCAGCGTTTGTTATGATATTCAAAAATTGGTGTGTTTGTGTGGTTTTTTGGTGTGTTTTCTTGGTGTGGTAAGCTATTCCAAGCTTCCAATTCTAAAACCGGTGTGTTTGTGTGTGTTTTTTTTGTTTTTTTGTTTTTTTGTGTGTTTTTTTTTTGGGTGTGGTAATCTGTCCCAAGCTTCATTTTTTTTTCTTTTTTTTCATATAATAGATGGTTTGAACCGCCTCAGGATGCCTCGCTTGAAGGCAGCTAGAGGCGGTTACCTCATCCTTAGAGGCAGGTTTTTCCAGCTGCTCCGCCTTATACATGCGCCTTGAGGCGCCTTAGCCACCAAGGCGGAGAGGCGACGCCTCTCCTCGCCTTTTAAAACACTGGAGAGGAGAGATATGTAAAAATAATAAAATTTGATTGGTGAGTTTTCGATATTAATGGAAGAGAGAAGAGATGATATAATGACAAAGAGAGAGGAGAGAACACATTTATTTAGAGTGTAAAATAAAGTTGCTTGTAAAGATGTGAATAAATCCAAGTCATTGAAATCTTCATCATCCAAGGGTCTATAAATCGTGTCAAAATTTATGTCTCTCATCCTATCCATACATATATATATATATATATAAAAATTTACATATAGGTGCATTTAATTTTTCTATATGTCGATCATTTATGAGCTTCTTTTTAATTAAGTTCACCAATTAATAAAAGAAAATGGTAACAAAATAAAATCATAATAAATAATGCTAGACATCTCACGTTTTGTATCCTAACTCATGATATGTTAAGATAATTCATGATTAGACATATATTTTAAGTGATATAAGTAACTATTAATAAAGAATAATTCATCATGAGTTGAGATTAAAGGTCTGATACAAAATAGGATGTATAGCATTACTCAACGAAAATTTAAGGATTTTGACATTTTATTAATCCTACAAAGATAGGGGGACTCACCTTTTTGAGCAATTCTAAACATAGTTTGCGTTTCATTTCCTTTGTCAGGTCCTCAGAAAGATTGCTAAAGAAATTCACCACATCAGTACTTTCGCTATCTCTGATTTCTTGCCAAAAGGAATGGTGCACGGCTTCCTTTACCTGCGACTGAAGATTCTTAGAGAGCTTTTTGAAGGGGATAGTGTTCTGTATATGTCTTATCTTCTGATCTCTCTTCACTATTCTTTTTTGCAAAGACTGCAGAGATCTCTGTGTCATAAAAACAGCAATGATCCAAATAGTTTAAAATTTTCTGTGTTTCATCTTAAGGGTATATAAAAGTTAAATGATATATAAGACGTACATTAACTGTATTTGATACCTGCATAAATGTAATATAAGCAGTGAACCAGATAACACCCAAAAGGGAGATCATAATTGCAAAGGCATTTTGTGAGACAGCACCATTAGGTTGAAGGTTCTGACCAAAAGAACTGCAGAAAATTGAATTACAACGTGTAAGTGCTCTCAGAAGTACTTAGTAACCACTGTAGAGTAACCACGAAAGAATTATAACATATTAACCTGAGACTTTGGAAGCCCCATCGAAGACAAAATATCAATTTTCTTGGAAAATCTGTCACTTCCTCAAACTTATATTTAATAATGTCATCATAAAGTCCAAGATTACAAGATATTGTAGTATTTTGCATGTAGTTATTTAAACTTTCATCACAATAGCGGATACGGCATCCAGTGTGAATGCAGGCTTTCTTCCAGCAATTTGACACCTCATTTATTGCTCCCCAGTACCAGGAGGCTGCCAAAAACTACAAAAATCATCAAATTGGTTATTGATTAGAAAATTTTGTACAATTGAAAAATAATTAATTATATGTCCACCGATAAAAAATTCCCTTGAAAATAATATTAATATGCAAATATATATTTATCAGGCTCATATGCATACACCAAATTCAAATTAAATAGGTTTCAAAAAAAAAAATCAAATAATAAACAATTTTCAACTTTGAGAAGGTGATATCTCAAAAGGCAATGAAAACATTAGGATAGTAACAACTGATAGTGAGCATTGTATCACTATTTTAAGTTTATTTGATAAAATTTGTGGGTTTACTGCTTACATAACATGGTATTAGAAAAAAATTTTCTTCAGACCAACTTATCCTTAGTTTTTAGTATTGACACTGACATATCAAATTAGGGATATGTATGTCCATAAGAAGCCCAATTCTGGGAAAAGATTTTAGTTTTTCGAAGATTCAAACTGTGAGATCACCATACAATAAGCTCTGCCTCCATCGAAACCATTGTAAAATAATAAATAAATATGAATTACATTAACTCACATAAACTAAAAAAGGGTAAAAATGGAAGAATGTCCCTGCCCCAGCTGAGCTGCCAAAAATTGATAGGAGAAGTGTAAAAGAGAGCATGAACACAGTTCTCAACACTCTTTGCAGCTCGATAATTTGAAATGCAGACTCAATGCCCCAGCCAGTTATTCTCTTAGCGAAAACTAAGCTTATCAGCACCTGAAGGTGACAAAAAATTGTAAACATTAACATAGATATAAATTGTAACATTATGACCAGATGCCCTATGTGTATAAATTTTCAAACCCTCCCAATCCCGGCCTAGTTAATGTGAGTGAAATTAAAATGAATCCAAGATTTCATATATAATCATAATATTTTATTAGCTAAGCTAGTAAAAACTCACAAATAAAATAGTCTAAGTCTTTCCTATAAATAACCTGCCTATTGGCAAAATTAAACATAAAAATACCTAGAAACTTATTAGTTTAGCTTAACAAGAGTTAGCTTACCTGTTGGACTGGAAGGATGCTTAAGACGCAGAACAAGAACAGAAGATGGGGAAGTTTCCTCATAACTTTAATTGATTGTGAGCTAGTATGTTTACGCAAATAAGTCCAAAGTGGGATAGTAACATAAATCAGACACAAGAAATCAGAGATTGAACGAAGAACTATACAGCAAATAATCCCCACTTTTTTGTCAAATGCAATGCACTTTTTATCAGCATTAATCACTTTAATGTAGGAGATTGAAGGATCTACTATCAACACGGTGAAGCATGATAAAAATGTCATCAAATTCCCAAAAGTCTCCTTCATCCGATGTAAATTTTCGGCCGCAAGGTTGAAGAAGGAATTTAGTATTTCTATATAAAAATCAACACAAGAAGGCTGTCCTCTTTGAAGATTTCCTACAACTGAATTTGTTCCATCTCTATATTCCATGGAAAGTTGCCTTGCTATAGTACCTCCCTCCGAATTCCTATCCTGAGACCTAATCAAAATATAAGTAGTTTATACATCAATTCAAATCTATGTCCATATACAATCTGTAATATAATGAAGTTACAAAACTTTATACAGTAAATGGCATGCGATT
>CM034467.1:28342309-28362674 GCA_019925255.1 Litchi chinensis
TTCATAAAATAGTTTGTGCCAAATAGAAATCATCCCACAAGAATTGTGTGAGAAATAAAAGCCAAAATTCAAATTCATTTAAATTCTACTTTGGTTAGCTAGTTAATTTTTTGAGATAAATTTGATTCCATTTATATGTAAGAAAGACAAATGAGATTTAAAACAATTACGAAAATAAAATACAAGAATATTAAATTTGAAACAACCAAATTAAACTTGTATATAGGACTTGGAGTCTACTACCATTAATATAATATTTTTAAAGATTCTTTAGCCATTAATTGTAAGTCTATAAAAGAAAATAAAAAATCAATCCATCCCTTTTAAGTATAAAAATCACTTAAATACATTAAAAATCACTCATTTTCAGATTCCACTTAGCCTTAATGTACAGATCATAAACATTTTATGTAAATAATTAATTAATGAACAGAATCTAAGATATTTGTATATATAAATATTTCAAAGCTTGCCATAGCTCAATCAATAGCATTAACTACGTACCGAAAATACTTGGCATTTTTTGGTTAAAATAATTATTTAAAATGAATCGTCTTACATTCCTATTAGAGTTAGAACCATCAAAATGTAAAGTTTACTAAATGAAATCATGAATAATACCCTCAAATGTACTACATTAATGGTGTGTATCCAAATCCCAAATACAAGTATTAACGAGATATATTCATAATGAAGCCCATACAAGAAACATAACTAAATCTACCATGAACAATAGCTTGCAAATTAGCTCTAAAAGCTTCAAAACCTCTGACAATCCACTTGAGATGATGACAAAGAGTAGCGGTTCCCTTCCAAATGCTTTTTTTGGTTTCCTGTTTTTCTCTTGCTTATTCAAGCGCAGGCCGCCACCTTGTTCATTATTTTTACATTGTGTATCCCGTCGCCCGTCCTCCCTTTTTATGAGGCAAGCCTCTCCTTTTTATAGGTGTTAAAACCTTCTTCCTTGTTAAATCTAAAGCAATCAATTTAACGACGTGTGTCCCATCATAATATATATGTTTTGCTTTTAAAAGTGGAGCCAGAATCTGACTTTGCTTTTGGTCTCCCATGAATGGTCTTTCCATGCAGGTGCCTTGCTTAAAAATGTCAAATTTCCCACATTGCGACACAATAAATTTTTCTTTTTTTTTTAAAGATTATGATGGAAGTGACTCTAGACACAACAACATATTTATGTAAACGACAATTGAGAACCAGCAACATAAATTTCACTGCAAGATCCTTAACCTATTTCAACAAAAATAACTTCAATCAATTCACAAATATTAAATTCAAGAGTTAATAAATCTATTTTAAGGGTTAAAAATATGTAAAAACTTATTATGTTCATCGTTAATCGATCATTACATTACTTTCAATTAATGAATTTATTTTGTATTGTTTCACTGTGCTGGTGAAAATAAACAGGGGTCGGATAGCAAGTATAGAGTCAAAGGGGGTCCAAAAAGATGCCGTTTTGGGCCTACATATTTTTTCTTCTTCTTCACGATTCCGCCCCTCTTTTTTTTGCAAACCAGAGATCGAACCAGCTCGCCTCACCGTCGCACCTCCAATAGCTACCATTTCCTCGTAATCGACTCACCATCAGCTGCCGGTCCTTTCCGTATTAGTCATCATCACTAGTATGGGTTGATTGTGTTGAATATATTCTTGTCTTTCCATGTTTAATTTTAGTTTTTTACTCTTGAATTTTTATTTCTCTTTTATTTTTCTATTCTTGAATATTGATGAAGGTTATTTCTATGTTTAATTACTGTTGCATGTTTTGTTGTGATTATCCTAGGGTCGCAAGTTATGTTGAGCTTGAGCATAAATGTGATTATTTCTCTTTTATTTTGGTTATTTATGTTTTTTAAATATTGAGATTTAGCATAAATGGGTTTTATTTTTCTTATTTATGATTTTCATTTATGATAGTTTGTTAATTAGATAATAAGTTATTCTATTTGTTAGTAAACAATGTATATATGATTCATGATTTTGTAATTTATTTCATTGTGTTGAGCTTGAGTTGTTGAGTATATGATTATAGGGATGTTATAAACTTGTAATTGCATGCAAATAAATTGATTTTTTGGTGAGATTCATTGATGTTAAATTAAATTTAAACATGGATTAATGTTAAATTAATTTTTCTATGATGAATTTGTTGTGAATTGTGTAAATGTCAAAATTGATTTAATATTTGTTGGATGATTAGGTTGATCGATATTCATGGCCAATGTTAACAAATCTTTGGGAGTCGCTATTACCCAACATATCAAACGGAATTCAAATGATATCAGATGAGATTATAGGTCGTTGGTTGATGGAAAGAGCATGGATAAAGTGAAGTGCACATTATTTGAGATAATAATATCTAGAGGAATAAATAAGTTGAAAGAACATGTGGGCCACATACCCAAAAATGTAGCCAAATGTCCAATGGCAACACTGGAGGATCAAGTTAGATGCAAGAATGCACTTACAAAGGTAAAAAGTAAAAAGACAAACAAGATGATTGAGCATAATTTTAAGAGAGGAAAAGTAAATATCAAGGCAGAAGATGAGGTGGAAGAATTAGAGATAAGAGGGGTGAGGAAAGAGCTCCATCCTTTTGGCTTTATGGATAGGTTTATAAAAGGGATTAATTTGGAGTCTTTACTAGGTACAAGCAAGGCAATATGACAAAAAAATCAATAAAGCACTCTTTAAAGAGAGAACTATATAGGTGCAAAAATGGGTAACTAGTTAGCTAATGAAAGTGGCATTCCTTTTAATGCTATTATGAAAGATAGCTTCATATGCACTATTGAATCAATTAGTCAAATTAGGTCGGGTTATAGACCTCTAACTATGTACGAAGTCAAGGAGCCATATTTGGAGAAAAAGGTTGATAAGACCAATGAGTTGTTGAAAAAGCCAAAGGAAGAGTGGGCTTGAAATGGATGCTCCATTATGACGAATGCTTGGAAAAATTGAAAAAGGAGAAGCATCATAAATTTGTGTGCGAATTGTAGGGAAGGAACCACTTTCCTTTCTTCCAAGGAGTTTGCTGATGTGATACACACTATTGAACATATTTTCTTATATATAGATAAATGTATTGAACAAGTCAGACCTCAAAATGTTGTTCAAGTAGTAATCGACAATGTCAACAACAATATGCTTACGACCAAGATCTTGAAGGAGAAGAGCCTAAACATATTTTGGACCTCACATGTTACTCACATTATTAACCTCATGCTTAAAAGTATTAGCAAACTTCTAAGGTTCAAGAAAGTGACTGAGCAAGCAAAGTGTTTAACAATCTTCATTTATGCTCATCACAAGACTTTAGCAATGATGAGTTCATTTACAAAGAAGAGGGATATAGTGAGGCTAGGAAAAACTAGATTTGCATTCATTTTCCTTACTTTGTCAAAGCTTGTTGGAAAAAAAAAATGCTTTGAAGACAATATTTAGTAGTAAGGAATGTGAGAGATGCAAATTTTCAAAATCCCCTAAAGGGAAATCTGTCTACTCAATTGTGATGAGTTAGAGGTTTTAGAATTGCGTGACAAAATGCTTGAAGGTTTTTGGACCTGTGGTGAAAGTTTTGAGACTAGTGGATGGGGGATCGAAAGCCATTAATACTCTAGCTATATGGAGAACTAAGAAGGGCTAAACAAGATATTAGAGAGACCTTGAATAATATCGAAAATAATTATCTGCCAATCATTGAAATAATTGAGGAAAGAATAAAAGATCAACTAGATTTTCCATTGCATATGGTAGCCTTTCAATTGAACCCTTATTACCTCTTCAAGGATCCAAATATTGGCCTTAAAACTAGTTTGGTGGATCCGATAATTGCTTGCGTGCAGGTTTTATATCCTGATGATATGGTTGTTCAATATCTAATTGTCAATGATGAAACGGTATTGTACAAGAGTAGGAAGGGTAATTTTGGGATAACATTGACCGCTAAAGGATGTGAAAGTTAGTTTAAGGATCTAAGAAAAAAATTGAACATTCTAATTCATATAAATTACTTTTAGTTGTTTTACTTGTTTACTAATTACTTTTTGTTTTAACTAATTCTATATTTGATTATTTTCTATGGTGTAGTTGAATGGTGGAACAATTATGAAGGCCAGACACCTCACTTGCAAAGACTTGCAACAATGATTTTTTCATTGACCACTAATTCATCCAAATGTGAAAGAAATTAGAGCATTTTTTAAGGGATAAGTGCAATATCCATAACTTATTTTTAATGTTTTAAATTTTAACTTTTAAATCTTACGTAGATACATATGATGAAAAGGAATAGACTAGATACAAGTCGATTAAACAATCTATTTTATGTCCAATTCAATTCAAAATTAATGAGTAAGAAGGAAAGCTTGAATGAGAAGAATGTTGATGTGCTATTAGCAACTGATGGTGATGCTAGTGATGCACAAGGATGGCTTATTGTAGGCAGTAATGATGATGGACTAGTAGAGCTCAGTGCGGGGCAAATGAGACAACTTAATGAAGATGATTTTGATTCCAAAGATGAGGAGAAAGAGGATGAGGAGGACAACATTGATTTATAGTTTTGAGTCTGGTCATGAACAAGTTGTGGAAGATTTTTACAGAGATGAAGAGTGGTTGAATCCTTTCAATCTTTAGGCCCTTCACTTTATTTTAGTTGTTTACTTATATTCCTTTTAGTTGTTTGGACTTTGGGCTTTGAATTTTTCCTTTTTGGTTGGTACTTGGTATGTGATTATGAGGACATTTTCTTGTGCTTTCATGCCTTTTTTGAGATTGCATGAGAAATTTGGATTGTGTTTTTATAACTTTTCAGATACGATGAGACATTTGAATTCTTTTTTTTTTTAAGGTGTATAGTATATTATAGTCATGTGATTGCGCTAAAGTGGCTTTTGAGATTGTATAAAACAGGTTTAATGATATTTTATGATCATATAATTATATCTTAGCCATATAGAATTTTTTTTTTTTTTACATGTTTGACCAAATTATATGATGTTTTGTGGTCATATAATTGTATTTTGACTATGTGATTTTTTTTTTTACATGTTTGAACGGGATTTATGATGTTTTATGGTCATATGACTATATTTTGGCTCTATGAAATTTTTTTTATAAATTTGATTATGTTTGACCGTCAGTCAACAAGTCAAGTGTTTGCTAGCGGTCAAACTGCCTTATACCTAACGATTTCTGGAACATTGATTAAAACACAAGATGTGAGGAGTATTCTCTTATTGGTAAGAGTTATTATCTCTTAGTTGTTGGGATAGTTATTTAGATCGTGCTATTAATGATACATCTTGATAGGTCTCAGTAGTCATATATATGACTCTTAAGGTGCTAGTATTTAAATTAAAAAAAACAAAAAAAAATCTTATTAAACCATGGGTGTGTAAGTAAATTCTGTGTTGCCAATAACTAATTCTAAGACTTTGAAGCCTCTTATTAATTTTATATATCTTAGAATATAAATTACCTATTTACTTTTTAAAGAGTTGAAAATTTTAATAGAATACTAATGGAAGGGAGATTTTGAAAAAATATATATAAACATTAATTATAGGAAATTTTTGTTAAATCAAAAGTTCGGAAAATAAAAAAACCTATTATCAATTATCAAGAGGAAAATAGAAATATCTCTATTTTTCAAAATAAATGTGTTTTTCTTAACCGAAGTTTTAAATTTTTATTATGAACATTTTTATCATAGAATACATGGATTCAAAATCTACATATATCCAATAAAACCAAACTTACAAAGTCCTTTGGATTTTTTAAATATAATGAAACATGCAAGATAGGCTGAATACCATATAGTAATTCTTACAGCAAATTTTAATGTACTAAAATAGTGAACAAATTTTACATTAATAATTTTAACTTGTAGGTGCATGACTAAGTAGCTTATGGCCATTTGCCTTACAATGTAATTTGTAGACGGAGCAAAATATCCATAATAGATTTGACCAATCTATAGTTGTTGAACATTGATCTCAAAGAAAAGTTGCGTTCTCGACTCTATCGGTGATGTTTGGTCCTGAGTAGAGGTTTGGTCCTCAATTGTCTTACGCTTTTTCATCATTGTGAAATACCAGTATGTTTGTATGAAAACAGCCTTATGTTGCTTAATTAGTATAATTTTCAAGTCGTCGACCAAAAGAGCGAAGCCATCAATTTTTGTAAGTGTTCGAACACTTTTAGTTGAGATAGGGAGGTCACATAAATAGGGGTCAGTCTGAAACCAAGCAACAAGTTCTTCTCCATATAATTCACCTTCTTTGAGTATATTCATAATGCTTCTGCAACGAGCAATGCTTGTGGAGCCAATGTTAACACTTCGAAAAGAGTAGATTCGTAACTTGCCTTGTACCAAAAAGAGCATTTTATCAATTGTCTCTCTATCTCTGATAATATAAGTGCCCTCGGCATAAGAAACTGGCTTGACACAATCACACAACTCTTCTAACGATGCTTCGCTCCACCTTTCAAATTGTTTCACCTTTATACACAAAGTAAGAATGAGAAAAGATCCAATATCCAATAATTGTAAGCTGGATTAAAGTTCAGACTTTTGATTGATAACTTAATTCTAGAGGAGGGAAGGAAATATGTGTAAGCAATAAATATATATAAATATAGTGATTTTACCATCAGTGTCTGCCAACTTTAAAAAATTAAGACAAACCAATCAAAATTATTAATTATATTCTCTCTCCTAAAACAAATTTTTTTCTCATATTTAATTCAAATATAATAAATAAATTTAATTAGTTCCTCCTAAACTTTTAAAATTATAAGCTATTGATGATAAAATCACTATATATAGGGGCAAGATCGAAGGACAAATTTTTGCACAAATTTTATACGATTTGCTGACTATTAGATGATGAAGATTTCAATAGCTTAGATCTACTGACAACTTTGTATACAACTTCATTTTATTTACACTCTAAATAAATGTGTTCTTTTTCCTCTCTTTATCGTTATATTATCTCTTTCTGTTCCATTAATATCAAAAACTCAACAATTAAATTATATTATTTTTACATATCTCTCCCTCATTCTTCATACACGGCACAAAGAAAGAAAAAAAGTAATACTGTTTTTTTTTAAAAAAAATCTTTTCTATCTCTATCCATAGAACAAAATAAAAACATTATAAATCCAATTTTTCATTTAATTTTTTCTCTTTATTCAGTTAACCATATCACACAAACAATATATGAATCTAAAGCTCTCAAATAAACTTTCAAATAAGATCCATATTGTATATGTTTAAAGAAGCATACTTATCAAAATAGTTCAAAATCAGAAATCAATTTAAAAAAAAAAAAACTTATTTTGGGTACAAGCATGATTTCTAAAAAAAATGATAAAAATAATAAATTTTGAAAATGAATATTCTTCTCACCCAACTCAATTCTTTGCATCTTTAATTTTTTTTATTCATTTTTAAATTATATTATTTTTATCACATCATACTTGTATCCAAAATGAGTTTTTTTTTTTAATTGATTTCTGATTTCAGGCTATTCTAATGAGCATAATTGTTTAAACATATAAAATATGATCTTGTTTGAAAGTTTATGTCGAGAGTTTCAAATCCATATATTGTTTACGTGATTTGGTTAACTGAATAAAGAAAAAAGATTAAATGAAAATTAGATTTATAATATATTTATTTGATCCTATGCATGATAGAGATAGAAAAGATAAAAAAAAAATAATTTTTTTTTTTCCTTTGTGTCATGTATGAAGAATGAGAGGAGCAATGTTTTAAAAAGTGAAAGGCGAGCCAACGCGATGGAACCTCCGTGAGGCGACGCGGTCTCTTGAGGCGAACAAGGCGGTAGCCTCAATCCAATTGAGGGAAAAAAAAAAAAAAAAACCTAACTTGAAATGTTTAATGGAGGAGGAGATGTGTTGAGACTTGAGTGATGGAGATGATTTTATTTTTTATCATTATATATATATATATATATATGTAAACTATAAAATCCCACCCCACTAACTTAATTTTTCTCTTTCAAAAAAATTATTATTTATTATTATATATATGATTTCTTATTATTATATATATAAACTATAAAACTCAATCTACTAACTTAATTTTTATTTTTTACAACTATGTATATAAACTATATATTTCTACCCTACTGATATATTTTTTATGTATTTCAAAAAATATATGTTTTTTATTTTTTAATCAATATATATACAAACCTCACCCCACTAACTTATTTTTTAATTTTTTATCATTTTATATATATAAACTAAAAGAATCTCACCCCACTAACTTAATTTTTATTATTTTTATTTTTTGTCATTATTTTTTTTGAAACTCCCACCCCACTAACTTACTTTTTAATTTTTTAATCATTTTATATACATAAACTATAGACATCTCACTAGTCACCAGTAACTTGTTTTTTATTATTATTTTTTTTTTATCATTATATACAAACTACTCACTTTAACCTCACCCTTCACTCTTCACTCCCAATTCGCACTGCCGACTTAACTCACAGTCACTCTCCTCTCAAGCTCTCACTTTATCACTCACCACCAACGACTGTCATTCCCACCACAGTGTTCATCTTTCTAGTTTCTTCTCATATTCACTCAGCACCACCTAGTTTGTCATTACATCTTTCTAGTTTCTTCTCCATTTAGTTTTACCATCTCTATTTTCTCTCTCTCTCTCTCTCTTAAAACCAATACTAAAACCAGTGTTTGTTATGATATTCAAAAATTGGTGTGTTTGTGTGGTTTTTTGGTGTGTTTTCTTGGTGTGGTAAGCTATTCCAAGCTTCCAATTCTAAAACCGGTGTGTTTGTGTGTGTTTTTTTGGTGTGTTTGTATGTTTTTTGTGTGTTTTTTTGGGTGTAGTAATCTGTCCCAAGCTTCATTTTTTTTTTCTTTTTTTCATATAATAGATGGTTTGAACCGCCTCAGGACGCCTCGCTTGAAGGCAGCTAGAGGCGGTTACCTCATCCTTCAGAGGCAGGTTTTTCCAGCTGCTCCGCCTTATACATGCGCCTTGAGGCGCCTTAGCCACCAAGGCGGAGAGGCGACGCCTCTCGCCTCGCCTTTTAAAACACTGGAGAGGAGAGATATGTAAAAATAATAAAATTTGATTGGTGAGTTTTCGATATTAATGGAAGAGAGAAGAGATGATATAATGATGAAGAGAGGGGAGAGAACACATTTATTTAGAGTGTAAAATAAAGTTGCTTGTAAAGATGTGAATAAATCCAAGTCATTGAAATCTTCATCATCCAAGGGTCTATAAATCGTGTCAAAATTTATGTCTCTCAATCCTACCCATACATATATATATATATATATATTAAAATTTACATATAGGTGCATTTAATTTTTCTATATGTCGATCATTTATGAGCTTCTTTTTAATTAAGTTCACCAATTAATAAAAGAAAATGGTAACAAAATAAAATCATAATAAATAATGCTAGACATCTCACGTTTTGTATCCTAACTCATGATATGTTAAGATAATTCATGATTAGACATATATTTTAAGTGATATAAGTAACTATTAATAAAGAATAATTCATCATGAGTTGAGATTAAAGGTCTGATACAAAATAGGATGTATAGCATTACTCAACGAAAATTTAAGGATTTTGACATTTTATTAATCCTACAAAGATAGGGGGACTCACCTTTTTGAGCAATTCTAAACATAGTTTGCGTTTCATTTCCTTTGTCAGGTCCTCAGAAAGATTGCTAAAGAAATTCGCCACATCAGTACCTTCGCTATCTCTGATTTCTTGCCAAAAGGAATGGTGCACGGCTTCCTTTACCTGCGACTGAAGATTCTTAGAGAGCTTTTTGAAGGGGATAGTGTTCTGTATATGTCTTATCTTCTGATCTCTCTTCACTATTCTTTTTTGCAAAGACTGCAGAGATCTCTGTGTCATAAAAACAGCAATGATCCAAATAGTTTAAAATTTTCTGTGTTTCATCTTAAGGGTATATAAAAGTTAAATGATATATAAGACGTACATTAACTGTATTTGATACCTGCATAAATGTAATATAAGCAGTGAACCAGATAACACCCAAAAGGGAGATCATAATTGCAAAGGCATTTTGTGAGACAGCACCATTAGGTTGAAGGTTCTGACCAAAAGAACTGCAGAAAATTGAATTACAACGTGTAAGTGCTCTCAGAAGTACTTAGTAACCACTGTAGAGTAACCACGAAAGAATTATAACATATTAACCTGAGACTTTGGAAGCCCCATCGAAGACAAAATATCAATTTTCTTGGAAAATCTGTCGCTTCCTCAAACTTATATTTAATAATGTCATCATAAAGTCCAAGATTACAAGATATTGTAGTATTTTGCATGTAGTTATTTAAACTTTCATCACAATAGCGGATACGGCATCCAGTGTGAATGCAGGCTTTCTTCCAGCAATTTGACACCTCATTTATTGCTCCCCAGTACCAGGAGGCTGCCAAAAACTACAAAAATCATCAAATTGGTTATTGATTAGAAAATTTTGTACAATTGAAAAATAATTAATTATATGTCCACCGATAAAAAATTCCCTTGAAAATAATATTAATATGCAAATATATATTTATCAGGCTCATATGCATACATCAAATTCAAATTAAATAGGTTTCAAAAAAAAAATCAAATTAAACAATTTTCAACTTTGAGAAGGTGATATCTCAAAAGGCAATGAAAACATTAGGATAGTAACAACTGATAGTGAGCATTGTATCACTATTTTAAGTTTATTTGATAAAATTTGTGGGTTTACTGCTTACATAACATGGTATTAGAAAAAAATTTTCTTCAGACCAACTTATCCTTAGTTTTTACTATTGACACTGACATATCAAATTAGGGATATGTATGTCCATAAGAAGCCCAATTCTGGGAAAAGATTTTAGTTTTTCGAAGATTCAAACTGTGAGATCACCATACAATAAGCTCTGCCTCCATCGAAACCATTGTAAAATAATAAATAAATATGAATTACATTAACTCACATTAACTAAAAAAGGGTAAAAATGGAAGAATGCCCCTGCCCCAGCTGAGCTGCCAAAAATTGATAGGAGAAGTGTAAAAGAGAGCATGAACACAGTTCTCAACACTCTTTGCAGCTCGATAATTTGAAATGCAGACTCAATGCCCCAGCCAGTTATTCTCTTAGCGAAAACTAAGCTTATCAGCACCTGAAGGTGACAAAAAATTGTAAACATTAACATAGATATAAATTGTAACATTATGACCAGATGCCCTATGTGTATAAATTTTCAAACCCTCCCAATCCCGGCCTAATTAATGTGAGTGAAATTAAAATGAATCCAAGATTTCATATATAATCATAATATTTTATTAGCTAAGCTAGTAAAAACTCACAAATAAAATAGTCTAAGTCTTTCCTATAAATAACCTGCCTATTGGCAAAATTAAACATAAAAATACCTAGAAACTTATTAGTTTAGCTTAACAAGAGTTAGCTTACCTGTTGGACTGGAAGGATGCTTAAGACGCAGAACAAGAACAGAAGATGGGGAAGTTTCCTCATAACTTTAATTGATTGTGAGCTAGTATGTTTACGCAAATAAGTCCAAAGTGGGATAGTAACATAAATCAGACACAAGAAATCAGAGATTGAACGAAGAACTATACAGCAAATAATCCCCACTTTTTTGTCAAATGCAATGCACTTTTTATCAGCATTAATCACTTTAATGTAGGAGATTGAAGGATCTACTATCAACACGGTGAAGCATGATAAAAATGTCATCAAATTCCCAAAAGTCTCCTTCATCCGATGTAAATTTTCGGCCGCAAGGTTGAAGAAGGAATTTAGTATTTCTATATAAAAATCAACACAAGAAGGCTGTCCTCTTTGAAGATTTCCTACAACTGAATTTGTTCCATCTCTATATTCCATGGAAAGTTGCCTTGCTATAGTACCTCCCTCCGAATTCCTATCCTGAGACCTAATCAAAATATAAGTAGTTTATACATCAATTCAAATCTATGTCCATATACAATCTGTAATATAATGAAGTTACAAAACTTTATACAGTAAATGGCATGCGATTTTCCATATTCTGGAACTACATTGGCAAAATTCTATCAACTTTATATAGCAACTCAAACAAAAGCCTAACATGCTCAACAAAGCGACAATCAGGGGTTCTCTCATCCCTGGAGTACCCCCAAGCGGTTTCTCGATGAGAACTCGAAGCTAGTTGCCGAGTTCTTAAACACTACTCTTTTCCTATCTCTTGCTTTCGCGTTTCCCGTCACACACATACACTACAAAGTTTTTAAACTAATTAAAATTAATTTTTTAATACTTATTATTAAATTCATTTTATAGTTATTATAAAAAAAAAAAAAAAAAAGTCAACTCTTAAATATTTTATAAATCATATAAAAATAATTTTAAAATAAATTAAATAAATTTAAAGTTTTGTATGGATAATTTGAAGAAGGAAAAAAATGAAATGAATGAAAAAATAATAATAAAAATAAACATGCTAAAAGTTATCCCATGGTCGATAGGCTAGATTTGTCACGCAACATGGGCCTAATTGGCTGTACGGTATTAGAGCTAACAAACATTGGATTGGATTGAAATTTATCCAGTCCCATGTTACAAACACACCCTTAAAGTTTGAGATTGAGACATTTAAATGACAAAGTATGATTATTGAACTATAGTGGGCTATTTGATTTTTCTACTTAACATTTTCGAATCTAAATTATATATTTTAAGTTGTTTTTTTAGTGGGTCAAATAATTTAAAAATACCAAATAAAAAAAAAAACAACTTAAAAAACTAATAAATTGTCTTTCACTTAATTCCAAATCATTATATTACATTTAATTTATTTTCTTTTAAATTTTCTTATTTCACATGTTAGACTCTCTAAAGGTCTAACTGACTAAGCTATTGAAAGTAATAGATTTTCTTTTAAACCCAGTGCCCAAATGTTATTTCCTTCTAAGTGTAAGATTCCCTCGGCTATTTAATTTACAAATTGTTGTTTTAGTTTGAGTGGAAAAACTATATTTTATCATGTTGTATTCCCTTTGAATATAAACATAAACAGTTGTGATATTCACTTCTAATATCGAACAAACTTAATAGGTAATTTGCTTTTTTCTAGAAAAAATATTACATAAGACAGAGCCGTTAATAAACTAATATACCATACATAAAGATAAACAAAGTAAATTTTAAATAAAATTGAGGGTTATATATACAATTTTTTTAAGTATATTATTTTTTAAAAAAATAATTAATCTTAGGCGCGCCATGCGTGTACCCGCCCACCCCTCTTGCCCGCTGTAATTATCATATAGGTTTATTTATAACATTCCAAAGTATATGAAATTTTTTATATTTCAAAAAAAAAAAAAAAATTATGGCAAGTGCAAAATCACCTGAAACAAGCCATCTTGAATATCTAGGTGGAGAGAGCTTTTAAGAAGATCCAACAGTCAGTCCACCTAACAAAGTGAGTAAACAAAATAAATAATGAAAATGGAACTTTTAACTTCTAAGTAAGCTTTTCTTTTTAGAAAAAAAAAAAAAAAAAGCGAAAAGGAAAAGAAAAGAAAGAGAATTAAAATAAATAAATCAATAACCTCAGAAATTCATTTACACTCAGATTACAGTTTCACAAAAGAACTCTTCAATGTCTATTTATCTCTACATGATTAGCTCAACCTGTATAAAGGTTAAAGAATCCAACATATGAAAGAAAATCTAACAAAATTGTTTTCGGGAAATTGTGCAAGGTTGCATTAAGATAACTTATTAGATGATTGAAGAACTCCTCCTCTCACTGTATTATACATGAGATTTGTAAGATTAAAACAACCTACATCAACTTTAGTACCACTATACCACGTATAACCTCATCCCTAAAATTACACTTTATTAGCTCTTTAATAAAAGAAATCATCCCAAAAAACTCTAGAGATTTTAGCCTTTTTATTTTTCAAGCAAAATGAAACAATCATTCAATTTGAACGTGAAAAACCATAGAACGCTTAGAATAATCTAAAAGTTACAGAATTAAAATTAAAAAAAAATAAAACAAATTTTAGAAGTTATTTCTGCAAGTCATTTTCGAAAAAAATAAGTTATAATTTTTTTTTTAAATAAAAGGAAGGAGAATATAGTAAACGAGAGTACCAATAGCAATAACCCCAAAAAAGCAAACACCACAAGGCCAGAAGTGCCGCAGCAGCAGCATATGCACCTAGCCAAACAAGAGGCTATGCAAGTCCAAAGCAAAAACCCACAAGAGAATTTGTGCGTGGAGAGAGAGAATAACTAAACCGACCTAAATCAATGCGGATCGCTACATATGTATACTGACTTATGCATCAAGAAAGATGATGAAAAAGAAGAAAAAACCTAACTTTTTTTTTCATTTTTTTAAACTTTTTTTTTTTTAATTTTCATAATGCAAATACTTAATTGTGTCCAAACTAGGGATGGCAAAAATACCCGATCCGATCCAAACCTAAAAAAATCCGATCTATTTGGGGCAGATTTGGAGCCAAAAAAATTGACTTTGGGGCGGGTTTGGAGCCAAAAGACTGATCCAATCGGGTTACCGGGTCAGTAACGGGGCAAACTTTTTTGCCCCGACCCGCCCCATTAACCCGACATATATTACATTTTGGTATTTATGATAATTATATATTACATTTTTAATATTATTTTTACGTAACATTAAAACTTATTAACTTAAGGTTTTTTTTTTTTCCCTTTTTTAGGATTATAGGTTCGTGTTTGAAAGCATTGAGATGGATTTTTAACATGTATTTTTATAATGTTTTCGGTTATTTATTTATTTAGTGTTTTAAATGAAACTTGATTATGTTGTTGTTATTATTTTGGTATTCATGACTATGTAGTATTAATATTTTGGATTGTGTAATAACATTTCATCATAAATGTAGTTAATCTTTTGATATTTGTTGTGTTTTTTTTTTTTTTTTACATATTTATTTTAATTAAAAATTAAATCGGGTCAACGAGTCGGATTCGGGGCAAGTCTCTCCAATTGGGTTTGGGTTTAGGGCAGAAAGTAATGATCCGTTTGGGACAAGAGTTGGGTTTGGAGCATCCCTCAAACATTTCGGATTGGGTTCGGAAAGGACAAAACCTAATCCGATTCGATCCATTGCCATCCTTAGTCCAAACCGTATTTTCAACTCTTTTTTTTCTTTTTCTTTTCTAATATTTACAGCACATTATTCATTTTTATCATTTTGTTAACAACCAAAGAGAAAATTGTTTTGTGAAATCATAAGGATGATTTTGGAATCCCAAAAAAAAGTGAGAAAAAAAAAAATAAGAGGTTGTTTGTATTTTTCACTTAACACTTAGAAAATCTAAATTAGATTTATTAAATTATTCTGTTTATTTCTTTCAGGTGGTCAAACAACTTAAGAATTAAATAAAAAATAAAAATAAAAATTTCTGAAATCAGGATGTTTACTCGATTCTAGACTGCCTATTAACGACAATAGGATAAATTTGATCTGCTGCAAGGTAATTAATGTGATTTAACAATTAACGCCAACCCAAATTCAACATCATGTTCAACGGACTTGTGAATCTGAAAAAAATAAATAAATAACAGTTGAATAAACTTAATTGTTTTTTATCATTTTCTTAACTTAACTTCAAATTTGAGATAAAAACATTATTTTAAAAATTAAAAGAAAAATAAATTAGTAGGTTCATATCTGAGTGGAAGTTAAAAATTGCTTTTGTGTAAGTTTAAATATGTTTTAAAAAAAATTAAAAATAAAAAATAAGAATCAGGGCAAAACAGCGTGTGGTATGGAACACCTCTCAAACGAGTTTTGCACGAGAATCAACAACTCGTTCGGATCATAAGTTGGGTACGAAGCACTCAAAACGAGTTTTGGGTTAGAACAGATTGATCCGGCCCTGTCGTCATTTCTAAGTCCAACATTAGGCCGATTTTTTGTAATTAATTTACTATTTTATTATTTAAAAAAAAAGAAAAAAAAAAAAAAGAAGCCAACAACAACAGAGAGGAAGTGATGGACAGCAAGAATAACTAACATGGAATAGTGGCAGGATCAAGTTGAAACACCACAGGCTTGTCGAGCCAAACAAAGCTGCTCAAACCATCCGCATCACCACATGCAGCAGACCAAAATAATCCAAATCAGAACCCACAAGAGAATTTGATGTGTGAGAGAGAGAGAGGAACAACTAAAAAGTATGCACCTATATAAATGAGAACGTAGATCAACTACACAAATTTATGCTGCTTTGGCAACCGATAATATCGAAGGAGAAGTAAAAGCAAGTCAAGTCAATTACTTTGTTTTTTAGTGAGAGAAACGTGGAACCAACGTCGACAACGCAATTACCATAAAAAAACTAGTCGTAGACTTCCACCTTAAACTTTTAAAAGCATTAAATGTCAGAAATGTGAACCCATGCGTCGACGAAGTTTCCGACTCTTTTTAATTTTTCAAATTTCTTATGAATTCGCGAAGGACAAGTTTTCGCATCCACCAACGAAAATTTACACATGAATATAGATATTTCGATTTATTAAAAAAAAAAAAAAAACCTAATGTATGATATAATGTTCATTTCCACCCTAGTGTTTCGTTTTTATTCATTTTACCACAAAAGACAATTTAACAGAAAAATTTAACAAATATTAAAATGACCATTTTAACCCTAAGATTTTTATTAAAAATATAATAATCATAAACTAATATTTTAAAAAAAATTTAAAAATTTTAAAAAAAAAAAGTGGCACCAACAAACACTAGTTAAAACACCATCGAACAGCATCCATCACTCGTAATCATCAACAGTAAACCAACATCAAATAGCATCCATCACTCACAAACACCATAAAACTATCTAGAACACCATCAACAAACACCATGATCAGCAAACATCATCCCACAATCATCATCCACTAGTAAACACCATTAATTTCTCTTCAATTTTTTTTTTTTTTAAAAAAAAGGAAAAAGACCGAACTACGACCATTGGAAACCACCGTGGTCTTCGATGATGGAGACTGTTCTAGTCTCCATCGTAGAGACCTAGATAGTCTCCACCATTAGAGACCCGAATGAGTCTCCACCAATAGAGACCCACGAAGACCATCATCGCCACCACTGCTACCTCTACTATTATCGTCGATCTCTGTCACCATCATCTTTAGTCGGAGATAGAGAAAGAGAAAGAAGGGAACCGACTAGATAGAGAGAGAGGAGAAGGAGGAGGAAAATAGGGGAAAGAGAGAGAGGAAAAGAAAGAGAGAGTTAAGAGAAAAACATCTTTATATTTATATATTTATTTATTTTTAAATAAAAATATCAAAATTTTTAATGATTTTATATTTGATATTATTTATTTTATTTTTACATTTTAATTAATTTTATTGCTTTTCCTTTTTTGTCCTTGAAGTTAAACGGTCAACAATATCAATCTAACGGAATCTGTTACTATCAAGCGTCCTTTCATACGCTTCCAGGGGATATTTTGAATATTTATGTTAATGTCAAATTATATTTTAGATAAATATGAAATAATTGATTGCAAAATAGACATATTCTCATACGTCAAGTTGTTTTCTGGGTTTTCCCAAAATTATAATAATAAAATGGAAAAATCCCAAAAAACCATCCGACTATGAAACAACATACTTTTACCACTAATGTTTTCAAAATCCAACTGTTGTTACTTAATTTACAAAAAAGTTTAAAAAAATGTTAAAACACTCTTTGAACTTTGGGGTTTTTATTTAAAAACATAATAATTATAGAATAATATTTTAAAATAAAAAATCATAAATTAATGAAAACACAAAATAAAAATAAAAAATAATTGATAAAAATAAAAAATAATATTTTAAAATAAAAAACAATAAACTAATAAAAATTTATCTACATAACAAATTAAAAATAAAAAATAAGTGGAGATCCAATCTGGATCTCTATCAGAAACACCATCTGGAACATTATTAACACCATCCATCACACACAATCGTCAACAACAGACCATTATCAAACATCATTTATTAGCTGCAAACACCATAAAACCATCAACACCATCAACACTAATTGTCCCCCAAACCAGAGCAGACCCCATAACCATCCAGACCTCTAAACCAGAATGCCATCAACACCATTGGCCATTAGGAACTCTTCAGAACCATACTCCCCACAACCATCCAAACCCACCAATCGACCACTAGATCATCAAACATCAACAACATCATCCACAAGGGAAAAAAAAAACCCAAAAAAAAAGCAAAAAATTTTTAAAAATAAAATAAAAAGGAGGTTCGATGAACTGGGTTTGAAACCTAGATCATTGTCTATTGCAGACCCAGGTAGATACATCATCTTTATCGATGATGATTCATTGTCATCGTCCTGGGTTCGTCGTCAAATGGGTATGACTAGGTTGGGACCAAGAGATGGAGATTAAGACCAACAGATAGATGTTCGAATCTAGGTTAATTTTCGAATATGAGTTTAAGGTCTCCAATGAGTGACCCGAATGAACACACTCAAACGCATTGGAGACCTAGGTGATCTCCATGATAGAGACCATGAACCAACGACGAAACCATGTAAATCCACTGTTATCGTCGTCTAACCCATTAGTCATCGCTGTCGAACCTATCTAAAAATCATGTTGGAGATAAAGAGGGACAAGAGGAAAAGAGGAAAGAGAAAGCAAGAGAGAGAGAAGCAATAGAGAGAAAAAAAATTAATATTTTATATATTTTTATTTATATATGTAAGGCCCAATCTAACTGGACCTAATAGATTACTTGAAATCCAATTTATTGGTATTAATTTGATCCAATTCTAGTTTTAGAAGTAAATAAATTGTGAATAAATATTCTAATGGATGATATTTTTAAAAAGAATTAAGAAAGTTGGATTAAAAGGAAAAAGATCATAAGGGTCAAATGAAAATTTATTGGAAAAAAAAAGTCATACGGCAGGTTATTTTTTCTTAATAATAATAAATATTATAATAATAATTGGTGGTGGGCCAAGCCCATTGGAATAAAAATATATATAAAAAAAAAAACATAACTAATTGGTAGGTGCGGTTGTTGAAAAAATAATAATATAATAATAAAACAAAATTAAATTAAAAAAAAAAAAAAAGAACAAAAGAATGACTATGACATGAGGCGATGCATGAGAAGAGATAAGAATGAAAAAAAAAAAGACCGTGACATGAGGTGGTGCATGACAAGAGATAAGGATGAAAAAATAATAATAATAATAATAATGACGGTGACATGAGGCGGTGCATAAGAAGAGATAAGGATGATTGTGTATATATATACCGGTTCTCGTAAGTAAATCCGACATAGAAGCTGTCGAATAGTAGGGAAAGAAAAAAAAAATAGAAGAAAGAAAACCATGAAAAGAGAAAAAGAAAGAGAAGAATAAAGGAAAAAAATATTTGGATATTCGATTTATTCAGATAAGTAAGCCTATTTTAATAGAAATTAGATTTCAAAAAA
Source organism: Litchi chinensis (assembly GCA_019925255.1). Lineage (NCBI taxonomy): Eukaryota > Viridiplantae > Streptophyta > Magnoliopsida > Sapindales > Sapindaceae > Litchi > Litchi chinensis. The sequence goes on from CM034467.1 coordinate 28,361,922, forward strand.
TTAGTTTATTTTTTTATAAATTCTAAATTGAGTTTTATAAGATTTTAAGGTGAATGCACGATTATGAGAAATTATATGGGAATCCGTTTTAAATTCATAAATAAGTAAAGAAGTTATAAATTCATAAATAAGTAAATAAGTTATATGAGTTAATAGTTTTATTTTTAATTAATTGATTTAGTTATGTTTATTTACATTTCAGATTTTATTATTTATTTCAAGTAAATAATTTATTGAGTTAATTGATTTTATAGATTATAAATTATGTTTTACGATTAAAATAAAAGCTTGTTACAAATTTGTATATATGTATATTTATAAGAAATTTTAGTAAGAATTTTATGTTTTTAGTTTGAGTTATTATTAGAAAAATTTTAGAATATTTTAAATAATATGATTTGTTGTTTTGAGAAAGAATATTGACTATATTTTGAGAAAACTATTTATTTAGAATTATGTGGATATTCAAAAAATATTTGAAAAAAAATGAAAATATAAAAATGTTTTCGGAACATACTGTTGAACCCTCTCAATAATGCTATAGTGACATTGGAAAGAATATATAGGTAATTTGTAATAAGTATCTTTATAAAATAAAAAGTAAATATAAAATATAAAATTTAAATTGAAAATCTCCTCCAAATGGAAATTTTGAAGAGGATGAGTCTCCTCTTGATGTAAAGGCTTGCTTGTGGCAGCAATCAAGCCTCGTTATGGAGTTGAAAAGGTAGATTGCCATCCTTCCTTTTGCTA
>CM034467.1:28363174-28404591 GCA_019925255.1 Litchi chinensis
TCTATCACATGCTTGAAGAAAATTCGCCTGCCAAAGCTTAAAGAATAGCTTTGAACTTTGAAGATAAGTCTCTGCAATAATTAAAAGGAAAAAGCAACTGGATTTGCACTCATACTTACCAAAAATGTCTATCACATGCTTGAAGAAAATTCGCCTGCCAAAGCTTAAAGAATAGCTTTGAACTTTGAAGATAAGTCTCTGCAATAATTAAAAGGAAAAAGCAACTGGATTTGCACTCATACTTACCAAAAATGTCTATCACATGCTTGAAGAAAATTCGCCTGCCAAAGCTTAAAGAATAGCTTTGAACTTTGAAGATAAGTCTCTGCAATAATTAAAAGGAAAAAGCAACTGGATTTATTGAAAATGAAATCAACCTATAATTACAGAGCTATACACATGCTTCAATAGTGGTTTTCATAGCCATGAATATGATTGCTTTTCTTGTAGGGTCTAATCTTAAAATCTATTTTAGGATTACCGATTATATTAACAATATTATGCACCCACTAATTCTAAGAGAATATCGTTAATTAGAGAAATATTATATAAATTATAGATTTTCTTGAATCAAGGGTGACGTGACACAATGATTGGTTTCAGTGGACAAATTATTATATAAATTTGAACTTTTTGCATAGATTGTTCCATCAAGAAATAACTTCTTTTGTAATTAAAAATAGAAATGATGTCTTTAGTCTTTCTAATTATTATTTTTTCAATCTAGTGACCTTTTTTTTTTTTTTTGGTTACATTTGTAAATCAATGGAGAATAGTTCGTAGGTAGAGACGTGCAGGCAAATTCAACAGAGACAAAAGATCTCACTTTCTTTAGTAGTTTCAAGCAGAGTTCACGGTTTATATATGTTGCTTCCAAGTTCCTTTGAGAGACTGCTGAACAAATTTTGTACATCAATGCCTGCAGTCTGTTGCCATTTGTATTGCTGGTGTTCCTTGGTACAATTTTGTAGTTTCTCAGAGGGCTTTCCAAAAAAGCGCTTCTCAATTTATATTTCTCGCTGTTTTTGTTTGCTCTCCGTTGTTCCCACTTTTTCTCTTTTGATGCTTTAGTTGCATAATTTATACACATCTATTTGATTAGAAGCATCAATATTCAAAGAAAGTAAAATTAATAGTCATTCAACTTATGTATGATTTTAAATATAATTTGAGAGATAAAAAATTAAAAAAAAAATAAATAAATAAACACTAACCTGCATTTTTCCAGTAAAATAGATGAACATTACAATACCATAGATGGTAGTGAAAATCACAATGATATTTTCCCAGGCATTTGTACTACCTTAGAGGTTCACTGCAAGAGATTAAAACCAAGTGGAAACTAAGAAAGAACGCCTTAAATATAATTTGCTTTGTTGGTATATTTGTTAAGGTGAAAAACTATTCAAGCACAAAAACTGAAACTATAAAAAACAAATTAATATTCTAGAGGAAATCCCGGAAAATAGTAAAAGAAAAAAATATGAGTTTTAAAATTAGTATAAAAGAATTTAAGGGAGCTTTTTAAGCACAATCGATATTAACAAATTATATTTCAGGAATAAATGAGGGTTATGAAATGTGTGAACTATTTTATTTAGTCGCGAATTATATTTCGCTAATACCGATTGTATTAACACTTCTTATTGTCTGCATAACTGATGTAATAGCTTACACGAACACGATGATATTTCTCAACCTCCACACTGCATCCAGTATGGCTTCTGCAAGATTTGCTCCAGGAATTTATCTTTTTCTTTATGGCAAATAAGTACCACATGCCTCCAAATTGCTGAAAAAGTCAAATCACTGAGATAGGCACTATGAGACATAATTGTATGTTTTTGATGACATAATTAAGTTAATCTGAGATTGAAATTTTAATTATGTTGTGACATAGACCATTATTAAGCTTAATTTACTAAATTTGTTTATTTAACTAAGCATAATGATCCCTAAGAAGTTGGGTGTGTCAAAAATGATATATACACTGCATTAAAATTTAATTTAACAAGTTTTAATACATTACAATAATTTATTTAATATAAATAATTTTATTTCTTTAATGTTATTGTATTATATTTCTTAAATAAATTAATTAAAATTGTTAGTTACCACCAGACCCAAAAATTTAAACTGATAAAAAATAGTCCAACTATAATATTGAAAACTTGAAGTTGACACGTGATGCGCTTCCTCATGTGTAACGTGAACAAATGATAAATATCGAACACATGCTAAACATTTTCTACCGTTATAACATATATAATAAAAATTTAAGATAAAAGGGAGAGAAAGAGTTTAAATCAAATATCTTCAAGCTCTGATACCATGTTAATTATCATCAATTTCAAAAGCTTAATTTAATAGAAAATGACACATGCTCAACATGGACAGATGATAGATATGTCAGACACATACTAAATGTTTCCTATCATTATAACATATGTAATAAGAATTCGAGATAATGAGAAAAGAAAATGTTTAAATCAGAGATCTCCAAACTCTAATATCATATTAATTACCGTTAATTCCAAAAGTTTAAGCTGATAGGAAATTACTCAACTATAATAGTTAAGATTTAAGGTTGACACGTGACAAAAATTATGTATTAAAAACAATTAAAAGGAGCCAACTTATCAAAATAGTGCACATACAATTTCTTTTTATTAAATCTACAATACATAGTGGTATCATCTAATTTTTGGCTGGCTCAAAATTAGAACTTTGAGTGGCAAAGTTTACACCCCTCAAAAACTGTATATGTATCCCCCACAAAAGTTAATAGTTAAATTTTCAATATTGCCCTCAAGTCAATATACCAAAATAGTTAATAATTTTAAATAGAATTAATAATGGCCATGAAAAGCCATCATGAAACTGTGCATCCTTCCTTCACACCCTTAAGCAAAAAAGTTGTGGAACCCTGCATTCCTCACAAAAGTCCCCATGAAAAGAAAAACACCCCTTTATAAAGAGAAGCAAACCCGCGTAAGAATTGAAAATCTGGATGAGCAATTAGTCATGTGAAGTTGATCCTGAAAGCTTTCCAGTCTCCACACCATGACCAAACACATAGATTTCTTTAATAATGTTCCAGATTTCTTTAATAATGTTCTCGGCTAGTGCAAGCATTTAGGTTTGGTCTTCCTTTCTATGTATCACCATGGTTCAATCCCCAACTATAATGATTGAACATCTCCATTGATCTTAAGAAGTTAAAGGTTTAAATCTCATTCTTATTGAAGATGTAGGTAATTTTTTATGAATTTAATCCCTCTCTCCACAAAAAATAAAAAAAATAAAAAAATCCACATGTAACAGCAAACCTCCTATCTAGAGGCAATGGGGGTCTTCCTTTTTTCTTGAGTATTAGGTGACGCTTCCGTGGAAACAACAAGAGTACCAGCTGTTGTCTCACTAGTGTTGGTTACTTGGTTTGAAGTCCATGAAACTGGTCCAATACATTGTGAGACATTGAGGTACTAAAGTTAGCATCGAGAGTAGTAGGTTTTTGTTGACCAGAGGTAAAAGCAAGAAGATTTCAACGATTTGGAGCTTGCAACCGGGAGTTTGAATTTGTTGTCCAAAAATTAGAAGCCTTAAAAGACCATCCTTATAACTTCCTTTTTGCAATCATGTGGGTTGTCGGTCCTAAATCCCTTATAAACATCGTTAAGCTTTCATTATAACTAACATCTCGTTGGTTCACCTAAACAAAACAATAAATAAATTTTATGCTTCGCATTTAGAAAATTTTTAAATACCATAAAATAATGTTTGTGATAGCTTTTGTTTTGTGAAGGATACAGAGTTTCATTGTGGTTTTTCATAGTCATTGTTAATTCTATTTAAAATTATTAACAATTTTGATCATTGTTTAAAAACTTGGCGAGTTTTACTGAGTTCTCGTCTAGTTCTCGTGGATCGACACTCTGTTGATCCGATAACCCCCAGATCGGAGGTCCTACTTGCCAGAGGTGGATATTTGACTCAACTTGGACCAATTTGACCTAACTTGGTTGACTCAGCAAGTCCGCCCATCACAAAACCAATCGAAAATCATCCTTAATATCACCAAAAAATTAGTCAAAACTCAAAATCATTCCTAGCAAAACAAACAACATGTAAAATTATGTACAAGAGAAACAACCACTCATAGATCGCCGTCAGCAACGACTTAAAAGGAAGGAACACAATGGCGACAACTTGAAGGAAGACATCAATGACATAGAAGGGGAGAGAAGGAGACTTGAACAGTCATCGCAGATGAGAGAGAAGAAGATTTAAAATGGCCGGTAACCATGAAGAGGGAGTCACTTCGACTTTGACGATGACTACTATTCTTGATCTTAAAATGGCAACAGCGATGACACACTTGAACGACGAGGGCAATGGCACACTTGAACGGCAAGAGCGATAATGCACTTAAACGGGGACGGCGATGACATGTTAAACAGAGAAAAAGGATGAGAGATGAGAAGGAAGAGGGAGCATCGAAGCAGAATGGGGGAGGGGGAGAGAGAGAGAGAGAGAGTTTGAAAGATGTTGAATTGTTGATCATGTAATCAACCTTAAATAAGGTGAGATAATTTCATCATGGCCCTTGATGTTTATAAAAATATCAATTTAAGCTTTTAAATTTCAAAAATTACAATTTACCCCTTGAATAATACTTTTCGAGTACTCTCCGATTACTCACTGAGTTACCAATTACTCGCTGCTCGTTGGATTGTAGATCGACTAGCAAGTAGCAAGTTTGGAACCTTGATTTTGATACATTGATTTGAGGACAAAATTGAAAATTTGATTATTAATTTTTATGAAGGGTGTAGGTACAGTATTTGACTGACGGGTGCAAATATTGCCACTCCTTGTCCTTTTTATGTCTACCATAGTTTTAGGTCTTTAAAGCCTCTTGGGATTTGTATTAGGCTACTCATTTCATGATCGATAGCACACCACAATTCTTCTAACCAACTCTTTTTAAGCCTCCTTAAAAGTGCATAAAGCCAGCTATTTAGTTTCAGAGGTAAATATGCAACACCCTTATAAGGTTAAACTTAATACAAGCGAAAACAAAGTTTGACTTTTGTACAGATTACCTTCAATTTAACGGTTAAAGGTTTTAAGTTTGACGGTCAATTATGATTTAAAGTACAAAAACGAAAATGCTCCTAGTTTTCAAAATTAATTTTTATTATTTTAAAATTTAAACGAAAATTAATTTTGAAGAGTAAGAGCATTTTCAATTTTTTACTTTAAATCATTGTTAACCATCAAACTTAACACATTTAACTATTAAGTTGAGGGTAATTTGTTATAAAAACCAAACTTTGTTTTTACCTGTATTAAGCTTAACTTCAAGAGGGTGTTGTGTATTTAACTCTTTGTTTTAAAATAGAAAAATTTTATTTTAGTCTCTAAGATTTTAAAAAATATCATATTTTTAAAGCATTTTTGAAAACAACTCTTTTCATCCTTAACTTTTCTAAAATTATTCATAAAAGTCTAAACCATTAGTTAATATTAACAGAATACGTTAAAAAGCATTTTGCCCTTGATGGTTGTTAATGACACTAAATTACCGGATTATCATTATAAAATAATGAATCTACAAGTTAAATGATCTAAAATATCTCTGAATTTAAGTTATGAAATTATAATTTAAATGAACTAAAATCACTATTAATCGTTAATTGACTGACAGTTTGAATTTTTTTAAAGAGTTTTAGAAAAATTAGAGATGAAAATAACTGTTTTAAAAAGAGTTTCAAAAACATGATATTTTCCAAAATTTAATGGCTAAAATGAAGTTTTTCCTTTCAAAAATGACAAACAATTGTCTATTTGATACAATATTTCAAATTATGTAGAATATCTGTTGCTTAAACATACAAAAATATGGTACCAACTTATTTCTTGGAAGCAAATTTCCATGATACCCTTGTTCTTTAGGATTTTAGAAATTCAAAATCAACATGTTCTCTAACAAAACGATCTATCTTGAAATGAACGATGTTCATTTAAAGACATTTTTAATTTGGGCAATTATAAGTTCCATTGTGTAAGTGATCGGTTCACATCCATTTTAATTAAATTATTTAAAAGTGGTTTAATATACATTTTTTAAAGGCAAACCAACCATGGTTAATTGGTGCTACTTTACTAATAATTACATATTGATGGTTTTATTTTAATTAAAAAGAAAAATTATAAGGATCAATAGCTTTAAATTATACCAATCAATTGTTTGGATTGAGTAGAGGATCAAAAAGAAAACATGATAATTTAATTGAAGTAGAAATTTTTTTGGCTACAAAAGTGACATAAGTTAAATATCATTTGTAGGTGTGTTGGCAAAAGTCACTACAACAAATTCTATTTACCATTACGGCTTAGTTATCATGGGCTAAAATGGTCTCTGTTAGAAAACATTATCCATTATAAGCTTTTAAAAGTCTTCATTGTGGGCTTTTGATGGCCTGTGATAGATGTTTGATAGCAATCATAGCCCGTGATAGATGTTTGATTAGAGATAACAAAAGCAACCTATAATGTATATTTAATTGGAGATCACAAATCTTGCCCGTAATAGATATTTTAGTATACAAAATTTGATGAGGGAAAATTTATAAAACATTTTTTTGGTTCCCACCCATATCATTTTCATTCTCAACTCTCAACTCAAATATCATTTGTTTGGTTCCTCTTGCTCTTGACCAGTGCTCCAAAACTCGATTGAGTAGGCTAAGTTCTTGGAGATTAATCAGTGACTAATACCATGTTGATAAGATTATCCCCAGATCGGGGGTTTTAACTTGTGTAGGGCAAGCACTCTATTAAGTTGACCTAGTGCTCGTGCTAACTTGATCCAACTTAGCTCAATTCAACTTATTATTATTTTTTAAAAAATAATAATAATAGATCAGTCACCACTTACCATACTTCACCACCGTATGCCCTATCGCCCTCATGCAATCACCCAACTTCGACTCCAATGTATAGGACAATGTCCTCCCTTCTACCACCGACTTTACCATCTTTTCATCATCCTCACTAGTGAATGAAACTAGCACCATTTTGACAAGCTTAGCAATGACAAGAAAGTAATCCATGGTAAAGCAATGACAGAGAAGAGTGAGAGAGAGGACGATGTGACGAAGGTGGATGAGGTCGAGTTTTTTAGGGTGATGAGAGCGGTGTGACTTGAGAGAGGATGGTGAGAAAGGATGAGAGTGAGAGAGGAGCTGTGCAGCATGAGTGAGAAAATGGGATAGGGTCTGTGTGTTTATATGTGTGTGTGTGTATATATACATATTAGGGCAAATCACACAAATCCCCTAATGTTTGATAAATTACACTAATATTCGAGGCTTGATTATAATGACATAAATTTTCCTTAAGATTTCGAAAACTAAATAGAAATACCCATTGTCTTTAAAGAGTTGTTAAATCTTAATGGTTAATGGTCATAAGTGTCAAACAACTAAAATTTTCTAATCTTAATCAATTAATATATTATTATTTTAATTTTAATTTTATTAATATATTATTATTATTTTAATTATGTGATTGTGTTGAAATCACTTTTAAAATTGCAGGAGATAGGTCTTAAAATTAATAAACTATAAATTGTTATAAAACAAATGCAATATTAAGATATTGCAGAATAAGAATAAAAACTAAAATTAAAACACAAGAAGAATTTTGAGAAAGAGTAGTCATTTTATTCTTTCATTTCATATATATGGATCACAAATACAAGCTTATGTACCCTCTATTTATAGACTAAAAATCATTAATATAGGAAGAAGAAAAGACATAACTTATACATAACATTAACATGCTATTATGATGATCATTATTTAAGTAATAATGACCTTTAATATGGAGGTTATAGAAAACATTAAGATACAATTATGATGATCATTATTTGTATTATAATGATCTTTAATGTGGAGGTTATAGAATACTAAAGGGTGGCATCCAATTGATTTATAACACTCCCCCTTTGGATGTCCACCGTACAAAGAATATGCCTCATTAAAAACCTTATCAGGAAAAAACCCTATGGGAAAAAAAATCCTGATAAAGGAAAAAAGAGTACATAATTCTTGTACGCAATAACCTCCCCCTCATGTTGATATGTTTTCTTTTGGTGAATTTCATGATCTTCTGGATCAAAAGTGCGATAATCTTCTGAATTCAATAATATTTGGACGTGCTTAAAGGTACTGCCTCGTTAAAAACCTTATCAGGAAAACCCAGTGGGACAAAAGCTGATCAAAGGAAAAAAATAGTGCAGTGTACATATGTCCATATTGAATTAATATACTCCCCCTGAAAGGTATACAACTGTTACTCTTGTAGTTTCTTCGATATGTTTGACTCCACTCCAGTGTCTTCGAGCTGATGGATTAGTATTTCCTCTGATTTGTGTTTGATCTTCAGACTGAAACAATATTTTGTTTTCTCAAAATCTTACATCTCAAATTCTCTTTTCAAATATTCAACAGTTCTTAGGAGCTCTTTAGGAGTTCCAATTTAATTTATGTCATCGACATATATTGCTATTGTAGCAAATCCAGATTTTGATTTCTTTATAAATACAGAAAGATATATAGATAATTAATATATCCCTCTTTTGTGAGGTATTCACTAAGACATTCATCCGGATTGCTTTCAACCATATAAAAACTATTGTAACTTTATTGAATACAAGTTACGAGAATTTGAATTATATGCTTCGGGCATTTTAAATCCTTCAGGGATTTTTATGTATATGTTGGTATCTAATGACCTATATAAATATGTCATTATCATATTCAAAAGACACGTTTAAAGTCTTTTGGAAACTACCAAACTAATCAAAAATTGAAACGTAATCGTATCCATCACAGATGAATATGTTTCATCTTATTACGTTTACAAGTACCCATTTATGTCTATGGGTTTGACGTCTTCAGTCGTCTAGACTATTGGTCTAAATACATCACATTTGACTGATAAAGTCAATTTTACTTGAATTGCTTCATTCTACTTAGACCAATCATGCCTTTTTCAATACTCATGGATACTACATGATTTATTATTATTATTTATAATCTCAATAGCTACTGTATATACAAATAAATTGTCAATGATTATTTTATCATGACTTCATAGTTCTCCTAAGGAAATTTTTTGTATTTCCAAGATTTTGTATCTTTTCAAGAGATTTTACTGCTTCTGAGACACTAGCCTGTACAAGGACTATTAATTCTCATCACGTGAAATCAACTATGAGACAACCAATATTGGATTTCTGCAGTAAACCTTTAAGATACAATTATATTTCACTATCTCAATTTTCATATGAATAATTATTTTGATCAAAACATATGACGTTTTTAAGCGTCCATATGATAAGTTTAATACAATTGTATAAGTATAGCTCTGCTTTTGTTTTGATCAATAATTTTTATGTCGACATTTATCCACAATATATTATTCAACATCCTCATAATTTTTCTATAATATGCAGAGCAATAAAATATAATATCTTAATTTTCTTTCAATTTTCAGTACACACGCCTCTTCAGGGGCTATTGTAAACTTGTACATATTCTTAAGACAAACTATAATATTTATAGTTTGGACATATACACTTTTCCATATATAATTAAGATCCCTTTTGAGTTTCATAGGAGGAGATTCAAAGAGTTCTATCTCTTTAAAAACATTTAACTCTTCAGGAGTTATATTTATATGATGAGGATTACATATAGCTCGAGCGTAATTTTTAAAATGATCATGATCTTTCATTATTCGCTTCAAGGAATCATACCTTTACAACCAAATTTATTTTTCATGCTTCGAATGATTTATTTATTGCCATTGATATAAATTGTTCTTCAGGAACAATCACCCGGGTTAATATATTGGCGGTGAGTATAAAATCATTCGTGTATACAATTTTCAAGTCAACAATCCTTTGAACTTCAGGTTCATATGACTTATACAGTAATCATCATAATGAATGATGCATGCCAACTGTAATTTCATTGACTTATACAGTAATCGTCATAATGAATTATGTATACCAACTGTAATTTCACGTCGTTATAATTTTATCCTTATTCTCCCCCTAACGACAAGAAAATTTATTCATTGGCATTCTGTTGTTATTCTTCATGAATTTATTTGCATCATCATAATGTCATTCTGAGACTTAATTATACTGTCTTACTATCCTTCAGGGATATATTAGACTATCATATTATTTTTCAATGACTAAAATGTCATATAGTGTCTTTCAGAGACCAAACACATAGTGTCCTTCAGGGACTAAACACATAGTGTCCTTCAGAGAACAAATACATAGTGTCATTCAATGACCAAATTGTAATATTAATTATTGTCCTTCAGGGACATCTATTAGGTAAGAATCTTCAAATTCTATAATGGATATCCATATTACTTCCAATAATTTGATGCATCATTTTCTTTTTAGATGAAAAACAAACTTTTGATTCATCACAATTTTTGATCATATTATACTTATGATCATATGATAGTCATCATAAAATATGCTTCTGGCATATGACAGTATAGATAATACAAATACGATATACTTTTATTAATGTATATCTAAATAGATTCATTCAGGATCTATTAAAGCAACAAAGTTTCGCATATATAATATTATTATTTTTCACTTTGTAACATGCAAATTTGCTCTTCTGGAGCTTTTGTATATCGGCAAATAATTATGTATACTTCAGGTACACAATTATTATAATTTCATATTCCAATAACAGTAAACAATTTGTTTACTTTATTATTATAATTTCATATTCCAATAACAGTAAACAATTTGTTTACTTTACTTTGGTGTGAAATCCACTTCAGGTGGTTAAAATTTATTATGATCATCAAGATTTTATTAACCATAATCATCGCCATGACTATTAGATGATTTATCATTCACTTCAGGGAATGATATTAATTAATTTAGTCATGCGATATAAATGATTTTTCACCCATAATCATTAACATTGCTACTTCAGGAGCAATTTTGAAATACAAATTATTTCAATCATCTGACCTCATTTATTTGGTGATCAAGTGTACATTCCAAGATATATAAATTGTAAGCACAGTGAATTAATAAACAATTTCTCAAAAATACTATTATAACGAATTGTAACAAATATTTAATAATAAAAAAATATTTAATAATCAAATAAGGTATAAGAAAATATATGTCATGTACCTTATTTTCGTATCTTGCTTTGAGGAACGAAAATAACACGACCTTCGCTAACCAAAAATTTTATAAGAAATAATAATAATTATATAATTTAATATAAGAAAAATAAAAATATTGTACCTTCTCTTCTTAAAAACTCAAGCTTCAGGCTATAATGTAATTGTGTATCATAATTACATATTTTTAATATGATAATAACTCAAAACTTCAGTTTTTGATAGAATTGAGAATGAAATTCTTTTTTAAATCACATCGAAATTCTTTTCCATATCACATTAATCACTGTAATTAGTTTTAGAACTTCAAGTTCTAAGTAAATTACAATAATGTCTTACTTTTATGATATATTATAAAAGATTCCAAACAAAATAACTATATAAAAAAAACTTTAACCGTCGTCGCTACCTAATTTTCACAACTAACAGCTCATGCCACTATCAGACTCATACCATCACTAGAGAGGTAACGACTTAACCATAACACCAATAAATTTTAATCATATAACATGAGGTATGAGATCGTTATATATATCCAATCAAGTAATCCGTATTAAATATACAAATATAAAAATACATACCTCGATGCATTGAAATTCATAAACAGAAAATTATAATACTTTAACGTATTCATAAATCTAAATTTCATGATCTATATATCCTGAAACCATGAATAAAAGTTAGTATAAAAGATCTTCAAATCTCTACTCACCCTTAACAAGGAGACATGTTTTCAAACATAATTGGTTCGAGTTTTTTTTTTTTTTTTTTCGTATCAAATTCGAATCGATTTAATTTTCTCAATCTTTTTCATTTGTAATTTTGAAACTTCTGGTTCCAAAATCTAAATGAATTATATTCTAGAACTGAAGTAAGGATCTGAAACTTCAGGTTTTAAGATCCAAATAAAACTGAGAATAAATTTATTGAGAATCTGAAACTTCTGGTTCAGATTTAGAATTCAACAATTCGGATTCAAACCGTTCATTGAGAATCCCGTCAATTAAACGAATTTGATGAAATTATTATGTCATATGCAAAAGCAAGACCATAACATCACAAGATCGAATCTGTTCGATCTTTATTTAATTTTTCATAACTCGAAAGAGTCACATTGCTTTTTGTCTATATGTACATACATAACATTGGCTTCATATATGAAACACAAATTTGTACATTTTATTGCCTTTTGTGTTTAGATCCATGGTCTAAGACACATTCTTTAAATATAATAAGCAAGGGCTAATTATGTTGCTTCAGACAACTATAATTTATTTGATATATATAATTGCCCACATTAAGTATGAAAGCCAACAAAATTTAATTGGAATTTAACTAGAATTTTCTAGTTTCAGAGGAATTAGCAATATAGAACTTCTGGTTCTATTTAAAAGATAAAGCTTTTAGTTTTAATTTTTGTTTGCAAACTTCAGGTTGCAGATTAGAAAGCTAGAAGAAATATCATATCAAAACGTAAATTCAATGATATTAAATTTACTTTCAAATGCAGAATATCCAAAAATAGCATTTCCCATATAGCAATGTTTATAAAATTATTTAAATAAATACCAAGAATATTGATATCTCATAGAGAATAAAAATATATATATATATTATATTTTTATATATTTTCCGCATAGTACATAAACAAGGAAAAGAATATTTTTTTTTTCTCTTCATACACAGAACAAAGACAAACTTCATATATATATATATATATATATGTTTCTCTCTTTTTACATCAATCAAACCAATAAAACATTTTTTTTCTTTTAATCAACATGTTCTCTTTGTATAATCAATCAAGTCATGCAAAAAGTACATGAATTTGAAGCTCTTAATATATGTTTTTAAAATAAGATCCATATTGCATATAAACAAGAATAATAAAAAGATAAAATCAATTAAACCTGAAAAATTTTTTATTTTAGATCTAACATAACATCTGTTAGCATAACATAACCTTTATACGAAACATATATATTAGCAAGATTATGTAAATCAAATAGTAGAGAATAGATCACATAAATAAAATCAATCATACCGGATTCGTTGTACTCGTGCTGATAACGTGTTATAAAACAAATGCAATATTAAGATATTGCAGAATAAGAATAAAAACTAAAATTAAAACACAAGAAGAATTTTGAGAAAGAGTAGTCATTTTATTCTTTCATTTCATATATATGGATCACAAATACAAGCTTATGTACCCTCTATTTATAGGCTAAAAATCATTAATATAAGAAGAAGAAAAGACATAACTTATACATAACATTAACATGCTATTATGATGATCATTATTTAAGTAATAATGACCTTTAATATGGAGGTTATAGAAAACATTAAGATACAATTATAATGATCATTATTTGTATGATAATGATCTTTAATGTGGAGATTATAGAATACTAAAGGGTGTCATCCAATTGATTTACAACATAAATTTATTTATTTGTAGTTGTGAACCTTGCTCTTGACAAGTTTTTGGAGCCAATTGTGCCAGAAATCACCTCCTTCATAGTTGCTGACCTTCATCTTCTCCAAGCCGCAACCTACATAGCAGCTCTCTCATCCTCCATCGCTGCTGGCCCCAACTCCTCTCTCTTTCATCTCCATGGCAAGGGATAAACCATCTCTCTATCCTCTCTCGCCTCTCGTCTCTCGTCTCTCAAACACGCACACACACAAACAGAGCTGCTTTTTGTTGAATCCAAGAGTTCATGGCCGAGTCAGCTCGCTCTCGACTCAATCTCTGAACTTACGCGTTTTCATTCTCACCAGGTTCGACATTTCCCTTCTCGATTGGTTTTAATTCACTTTTTTCGTCTTCTTTTTGCGTTTGTTCCTCAATTTTGCCGCGTTTAATCTCCGAGAAAATCGTGGACGAGAAAACAGAAAGGAAAACAAAGTTACGATCTCTAAGTTTTCATTTATTGCTTGCTTGAATTTGATTGTCTAGGGTTTTAGATCGCGCAGGCTTTAATTTTCAATTTATTTGAAGATTTTAGTGTAGTTAGAGAAGGCAACAACACTGCAGGATACAGATTTGTTGTGTTGAGAATTTCATTTTTGAACTGAAACTCTGTTGTTTTCAATTTATGTTCTATATGCAGCAAAACAAGTCTTTTCGTGGTATCCCTTTTGTTTTGTTAACTATATGTGCATATTAGATTTTTGAACTTAACTACGTTACAGCGACCATTTGTACTGGCTAATCTTGTAAATGTTACAGTGAACGTTCGCGATGTTATATAGACAACCATGACTGTGCCTTCATGTCTGATGCTGTAAGAATAGATTCCTAATTTTTCAGATGCTGCTGTTAACATGGTTGCAAAATATTTCCCTACAGCAATAATTAGTGGTAGAAGCCGTGACAAGGTAATTGGCAGGGCTCTTGTTATGAATCTGATATTGTTTTAACTTCTTCCTGTGCAATTTTTCTCCGCTGTTCTGTGTGGTCTCTGTTTATTGACCATTGTTTTTCTTATTCAGGCTTACGAGTTTGTAGGACTAATGGAACCGTTAATCCTCATTTGTTAATATTACGGCTACTGACAGGCAGGTAGTTTGCCAGGTTTCTCTCATTTGTTAATCCACTCTTTTTCTTTTTCTCATATTAATTATTTTCGTGTACTGATTTTTGTTATAATTTCTTCTGACATAGGGCGAGCAAGTTAATCTTTTCCAGCCTGCTAGAGAATTTTTACTGACCATCGATGTAAACATCTCTCCTCTCTGCATGGAAAATCACAATTTCCTATTTATTTCATTAATGTAATACAGTTTTTTATTTGTACACTTGTTAACAGGTCTTTGAATCCCTTGTGGAGAATACCAAGCAAATCAAAGGAGTAAATGTGGAGAACAATAGATTCTGTGTCTCTGTATATTATCGTAATGTAGATGAAAAGGTAAAGGGTTTTCTCTGCTTTGAACTCTACTATGTTACAGTGAACTTAACTATGTTCAATCTCTTTTTGTTAATGTTTTTAGCCTAGGCTTATGTTGAGATGTATAGAAGTCTTGGAGATTATAAATTTGTTGTTTTAAATGATACGGATTTGCTTTCCAAGACACTTAGGAGCACAACTAGTCATGATCTGTAATGAAAGAAACATGAGCCCAAAACAGGCAGTTTTATTATTGATTTAAAAAGCAAGGGCCAGTTATCAATCTTAAATTTTATCTGCAAACCTGAATTTGGGTTTGAAATTTTGTAAATGCTTAAGTCTACTATTTTTGTGGGATATATAAACTTCTATAATTGGGTGCATTTGTTTGTTTTAAAATCGGTGATTGTGAGTGACTTTTTGGTGATGTAACATTATTTTGCTTTTTTGCTTTTGGCTTTCTGCTGAATATGAGCTCCTGATTTTTCTGTTGAAATTTCTTTACTTGTATTTTATTTAGAAAATGTCTCTGATGCTATTGTGAAAAAATCAGTCTTTAAACGGTCGAGACACCTCCAAAGTTGGAGTTGTTAATGGTGTTCAAAGAAGATCACTTTTGGTTGTGATGGATTGTATAGTAGAGGAGATGGTTGTGATTGACACTGAAACCATACACTATGTTTGATTAGTTTGGGGGATCTAAGGCTTTTTTAAGAGGTTGTTCTGCAAGATGTTAAAACATACTGATTACTGACTGCACAGATGTTAAAATATAGAGTAGAATCTGTATCAAGTATCAACTTTAAAATGTTATCCTCAACATGCATGATACTTCGCAAATGACACCTGAAGCCTCTACTGCTACTGTCCTGCCACCTATTTAAGACATTGTACAATGAGCACAATAATTTTTTTCCTTTATGGGTTGATATGTCAAATTTTGTCAACATAATTTGATTGAAAATAAATCAATATTATTCTTTTTACATAAACTTATCTTTAATTGAATATCTATATATTATATCATGAATAGAATAGTTTTAATAGCACACAAAAAATTCTTACAACAAATTTGATTAATTCGATTGTTTTAATTGTAAGTTCCTATTAACTCTGGTTCCATGTCATTATGGTTTACTTTTTCCTTGATGGAACAATAAGCATCTACATGACTTGACGTATATATTGTTCTTAAACAAATACGTTAAATCCCACCTGCAGGCTACGGATGAGACTCTATTGGTGTTTGAGGCAGAAATTATGCTGGAGGTGCTTGCTCTTGGGTAGATGCACTAGTAGGTGCTTGCTCATGGGAAGATGAACTAACAGGTGCTTGCTCTTGGATAGATGCATTAGCGAGTGTTTGCTCTTGGGTAGATGCACATGCACTAGCTGCCCAATGCTTAATGAATAAATTTTGCAGGTCGTAGGACATTAGAGCAAATGCATCCACTTTTGTAAGTGTTTGAATAGTTCTGGTAGAGTTTGGGAGTTTGGACGAATAGGGGTCAGCTCGAAACCAATCAATAAGTTCTTCTCCACAAAACATACCATCTTCAAGATGATCAATTGATATTCTCCATTGAGAAGTGCTTATAGGCTCTGGAGGTGCTTGCTCTTGGGTACATGCACTAGCAGGTGGTTGCTCTTGGGCAGAGACAATAGTGCTTACAGGGCCAGTATTGACATTTGTCAAAGAGTAAGTCTGAAGCTTGCCATGCACCAGAAAGAGCATTTCATCAATTGGACTGCCCTTTCGAACAATCTGAGCATACTGAGTGTAGAAAACTGGTTTGGCACGATCACATAACTCATCCAATATTGCATCATTCCAATTTCTAAACTCTTCTACCTTTATACATATTGAAAAATAAATATGATCAGAATACATTTGATTTCAAATCAATTATTGTAGATGGATTTAAAATTTAAATTGTAGAAGACTAAATTGAGAAGATGAAGGAAAACTTATTATATGTATATTATACTCATAGGAACCAGAGAAAAATTTTATGCAAAAAGGAAAAGGAAATACACCAAGCTAAGTGGGACCTAAAAATCCTAACCCCTTCAAACAAGACCAAAACAAAAGCAGAAAAGAAAATAAATAAATAAAGTAGGGGTAAAAAAAAAAGAAAAGTAAGGTATGCAAACGGTGAACAAAAAAAAGACTGAATTAAAAAAAATAAAAATAAAAAATAAAGAAGTAATAAATTTACTTTAAATGGTAGCTTTCAGATATAACGTTTTCTAAGCTACGTGAAAGGAAACTAATAATACTATCATTGGCTTGTAAGATATTTAAAGAATTTTTTCACTTGTTAAATATTAAATGTAAAATATCTCGTGAAATTGTACGATATGAACTGATAATTATGTTTGTCAATGTCATCTACTAGTTCCATTGTTAACTTTGTAAACTAATAACTAATAGTAAGTAATAGAAGCAAAAGAACTTACTTGCTTGACTATTTCTAAGCAAAGTGTGCGCTTTATGTTCTTTTTTATATCATCAGGAACATCGTCAAACAAATTTTCCAATTGAAGATTTTTTATTTCTTCCCATTTGTCTGGCTGGTATCTCTTGATCTGCTTTTGGAGGTTCTTCGATAGCTTCGCAAATGATTTGCTCTTCTCCATCTCTTTTAGTATTATCTTCTCTGATCTTTTAGTTTCTAATTGTAGATATACCTGTTTTACAAGAATTACAAAAACTAACATTTATATTTGTGAATTTTAGATAGCTTATTAAGAAATTTTGGAGTAAGTTGCACCAAGTGGTGCACCAAACCACTGAATATTTGACGATTGAAAAATTAATTTTTTGAAAAGTAGATAATAAAAATATTGGAAGGAAATTAGAGACAAAAGCAGCCAATACAGTATGTCTAAAAACCTAACGTTCCAACTTTCCAATATTCAGTGGCCAAATCCCAAAATTTTTTAAAGGAAAAAATTGTATAATAATGTATAACAACCTGCATATTTCCAATGAAAAATACAAACAACACCAAACCGTAAATGGTAAAGGAAATCACGAAGATATTCTCCCATGTGTCTGTACTAACTTGAAGGTCTTGACCAAAACCACTGTAAAGAAAGAAAATGAACTTATTAATTAGTGCATGCAATTTTAGAATAAATTAATATTATAGATTGTTAATTATCTTTTATGTGGTAAAGATAGAAATGTTAAGGAAATAAAGACTTGTAAAAAGTGTTTGGAACAGAGAGTAACAAAGATTTTACTAATCCAAAATAAAACGGCTAGAAAGTTTCAACATATTGGCTGTGCTAAAACATGTTTGGTATGTCATCCTGTTATTGCTACAACATTTTACCATATATCTTCTCCTTATCTTTAACCTTAGTGCCTCTTCTATAAAGATAAAATAATCAGTCATACATGACTCAACTTTGAGAAAACAACATATTGCACAAGAGAAATAATTAAGAGGATACTAAACAAGAAAATCAAAATTGATGAAGAATCACATTTTTGTAATATATAATGATTAGCAATGCAAATCAGTTCAGAATGAAATTTACATGAAGGGTTAGCATCTCATGTTGTGTCAATAAGATTGTGAGTTTGAATTATGTCTCATCTAAAAAACTACCAATCATATAATAATTTATATAAAAAATAAAATTACAAACCTAAGGTTTTGGAGGCCCCAACGTAAACTGTATGAAATCCTTTGAAGAAGATTAGGCACCTCAATAATACCAGACTTAAGTGCGTCGTAGTATATTCCAAAATCATAAATAGCTGAATCTTGAGTTTTTGGTGAGCACATTTCATCTGAAATGTCATACTCTAGCAAAAATTTACCAAAAATGTGACACCTAAAAGTATACGGATAACCAAGTGAAAAAGCATGATTATTCGTAGCTATCATCCAACAGTCAATCTTCTTTTCTATGGCGAAAGCGTACCATAAGCCTCCAAATACCTAAAACACAAAAAATCATTTGTTGATACAAGTAATTAGTAATTTTATACATATATAATAATATAAAATATTAAAAAAAAAAAAAAAAAAAAAAACCACTCCTTTGTAGCTATATATATAATGCTTATGCTTATAAATTATTTTCTCTTAGCTTTAAGTCACTAAATATTTTTTCTTATCAAACATTTAAGATATTAACTTAGCTGAAAAGCTATTTTGATTTAACTCACTCACGACGTAATATTGATAATATTACAAAACACTGACAGGACTGTAGTGATACATCAAAAAAGAGTATTTCTGTTTAGATAAATTTAATTAGATATATAATCAGATTAAACATTGATACGCAGAATGGCAAGATATAGAATAGAATGTGCATGCAATAATTTATGAATTATATGAATAATCAAAACATAGATGGTAATTTAAATTTACATGACCGCCAAGAAGGTAAAGAAGAAGATTGAAAGCAGCTTTTGCCCATGTAGCTTTAGCAAGTGTTGCGGACGTCCTTGTAGCTCTTATAAACATTGTGTACGTTAAAGAAACTGTATTAAAGTATCGTAAAAGGTAAACACCTCCTAAATACAAATTCGAGTGTCCCAGAATTGGCCCTCCAAAAAGCAGCACTGGCCAAGAATGCTACAACATATAGATGGTTTATTAGAGTCTATAACATGCATGAACTGACAAATGATATTGAGTTTTTAATACTAAAATCAGAAATTTTTTATCACTATTAGTATATGTGAACTATACTTTTTGCTTACAAATTATAGTTCATAAACATTGATAGTTAAAAAAAAAAAAAAATCTAAAAGTGAATGAATTTTTGTTTGAGGCTAAAAATAACTTCTTTTCCTTTTTCACCAAACAAGGGATGATGAATTTTGTTCAAAAATAATTTCTTCTTCTTCGTCTTCTTTTTTCCTTTTAAACCAAACAACGGATGATGAATTTTGTTGAATATATATATGCACATTTTGCGACATACCTAGGTATTGATATACTTGACAACTATAAATAAGTGATTGTATTTTAAAATTATTGATTGTATTTTATTATATCTAATTACAACTAAACATATCTACTTACAACTAAACATGGTTAATTATTGTAAATGTGATCAAATATATTTAGCTATCAGATAATAAAATACAATTAAAAATTTTATAAAATAATCAGTTTAAGTGTATTGATATCCAAATATATCGTAGACAGCGATATATATATATATATAATATTGCACTAAAATCCAAATAGGTATTATAACTGCACACAGTACCCCTTGATCTGTTTCCTAACGCTTCATTATTGTTACTCAATCATAGGTCATGGGTAATGACATTTTTGCCCTTGCACTCACCCAAAAATTAATTAAACAATTATTCAATTAAAAATGAAAAATATATAAGTAAAACCAAAAAAGATTAAGAAGAGCATATCATTCCATGGAGGAGCCGCAGGTCTATTTCTCCTCTTTTTCATTTTATTTTGGTGGTTTTTATTTTGTTTTGAGTTGGGTGGTTGAGAGAAGAAGAAAAAGAATTTTGTTCGCCTATATATCAATAACTACTAATCCAAACGATTAACTTGATACGAAAGGGTTCGACAATATTATTTAAGATTGAGGTTGATGAGATTTCTGATATGTTAACATATCTTCTCACATATAACATGGACAAATAACTAACACTAGATATATATTAGACATTTTCTACGATTTAACAAGTGCAATGGACAAGAATTCCAAATAAAGGAAGGAGAGGGGATTAAGTCTTAGAACTCTAGCTAGGATCTAGACCTAAAATATTAAATTGATAGGAAATAAGTCTAACAATAATATTTAAGATTGAATCTAATGAGATTTCTTATATGTTAATATAGTGTTTCGGTGATAAAGAATTTTGTTGGGTGTTTGGGTAATGAATTATGCGAGTGATGAAGACAAAGAATATATAGATGTTGATGATGAATTTGAAAATTTGTTTGGGTGATTGGGTGATGAATTTTGATGGGTGTTTAAGTGATGATGACGAATAATGTTTTCGGGTAACTGGGTTATGAAGATGAAGAACTTATTTGGGTGTGTTTGAGTGATGGTGATGAAGAATATTTTTAGTGTTTAGATGATGAACATAAAAAATTCTGATGGGTGTTTGAGTGATGAAGATGAGGAATTTTGTTAGACGCTTGGGTGATGAAGATAGATAATTTTATTTATTTTAGTTTCTCATGTTTGGGTGATAAAGATAAAGAATAGTTTTTTTTTAAATATTTTGGGTCGTGAAGATGAAATGCTTCGCTGTGTTTGGGTGATGAAAATGAAAATTTTCCTTTTCTTTTGAGATAAGCTATTGGTGTGGATTTTTTTTTTTTTAATTAAAATTTACATTTTTTTGTCTTAACGTGGCAAGACATAATTGGACAAACTAATTTATTTTTAAATTTAACTAATAACAATAAACAAAAGGATTGTTTCTAAAAGCAGAAAAAAGACATTTGGCCCTCTACAATTATTGTCTATTGATCGTTAATCATTGACCAGTATTAAAGAATGGTTGACCACCATTGGGTGAAAACTATATTTATGTTATTATGAAATTTATCAAAATTTGAGCAAACTTCAGAAATACTCAAGATAAATTTATACAATATATATATGTATATATGTATGTATGTATGTATATGTATACGAAAATAGAGATATGCATGAAAAGACACGCAGAACTAATGTACCTAATCAATGATATAAGATCAGTCTTACCTGTCTGAGCTGGATATATAGCGATATATATGATAACAAGTCAGCAAGGATGAGAATGAACCAAATTATCTTCTCTAACTTTTTTTTAAGTAAACCCATCTTCATGGACAGAGAACACAAACTGACCACATCAATGACCATGCCCATCGGACCGGAAAAATAGATAAACAAAGGCACTGCCAATTCTTCCCGTGCAAAGCACTTTTTATCATTCTTTGTGACATTAAAGTAGAGGAATAATGGATCCATTATGATTTTATTGGCACACCATATAAAAGGAGCTATATAGGCCATCTTAAGGAAGCATTTGTCCGCTTTAGTGTCATAAAAAGATGTCGATGGTTGTCCTCTTTGTATTTGTCCTGAGACGTCCGGGTTTGTTCCATTGCTGTTTATAGTGGAAAGTTGCCTACCTTCCTCTACGTCGGAGCCCTGAGATCTGATAAAAATTTTAATACATCAGTTCCCAGTAGCTCTGAATGTTCATCTATACAGAATTTGAAACACAAACACTAATGTTGGCACTAAAGTTAAAATTCAAACTTCACAATTATTCACTGATCCAGATCGTTTGAGCAAGAAATAAAGTTCTCAAATTAAATTAGTGAAATTGCAAGACATTAATTGCATAGCAATACACTAAGCATCACTTGCATCACAACTAGAAGATGTAAAAGAAACAAATTTATAAATAAAACCATGGAAACTGATCAAACGTCTGTGAAAATTGTACTGTGTACTCTTAGTCCAAGATTTTGAGATATGTCACATGTTTCTTACACATCCAAGTAAATAGTAGAGATCGAATTCCAATTTTGAACAGTGTTGAAGTAGCTACACCTTCTACTCCATTTTCGAAGCTCAAAATGAATTTTAACACTAGGTACTTTTGAGGAGCAGTATAGATCACAGTATATATATCATTCTCTTAGTTTTTATATTTGCAATGTGGGATTCATATTACTTTTTTTCACTTCAAATATAAAACTCTCTAACAGCTCTAACTAACTAGGCTATCGAATCTGATGGACTTTGAGTAACTGTCTGAAAGGTGGTCTTGATTGACTTAAGATGTCTTCAAAAACCATAGCCCATTACTCAAATATTAATACCTTTTATTTTCGCGCCATCTTGGATATTTAATTTTGCAAATAATTATTCTGGTCAGTTTGAGTGGAAGAACTGCACATTCGTCATGCTATACTCTCTTCAAATATAAACAGAAACAGTTGTAATATTTACCTGAAATAAATTTAATAGTTTTTTTTTTTAATATGAAAAAAATTACCCTAAATTAATCATACACACAAGTATAAAGTGACGTACTCATTTGTCTTTTGCAAGTGGAAAATTATTATATGCAAATGTATATGTATATGCATTGTTGAAAATATCGATATCGACGGAAATATCAGTACTACGATTCGGCGGAAATGTTGACGGAAATTGGAGATATCGACAGAAATTTACGTAAAATTTACGGAAAGTATGAAAATTTAGTTAAAATCATAATATTTTTTAATGAAACTTTTAGTAATGTTAAAATAATCATTTCTACAACCAAAAATCATATTATATTTAAAAAAACCATATTTTATCTAAGAAATAACAATTAAAATGTATAAATATAGATATAATATATAGAGTAGATATATGAAAATATAAAAAGCTTCTATTAAAACTTTTCAATTAATTTGCATCACACAAATCATGTAAATTTTAATACCAAAATGAAGTCCTAGGTGGTTCATACATGGTATAGCTAGCATCTAGATTTATACAATACTGATACCATGACATATAATTTGAATGGTTTTGAATATAATCACGAACATGCCATGAATAAGCTTCCTGATTTCTCCCCACCATTTGTCCATGAATAGCTAGCATATAGATTTATACAATACTGATATCATTGAAAATTTGAAATATAATAATGAGATTCCTGATGAAAATGAGATTCCTCACATGGGTTGAAAACTTATTTTATTTATTTGATAAAAGTTTAACAAATTCTTATTTGAAAAGCTTAAATTTCATTTTTATTTTATGAAAATTTAACCGATATTTCCAAGATATTTCATGGATATTCTACGGATATTTCCGGAAATTTCCGTGATATTTTGTAAAATTTATACTACACGCTCACGAAAATGATATTTTACGAAAATATCATGGATATTTCCGGATATTTCCAGGATATTTTGACAGATAGGAGATTACACCTCCTATTGATATCGGTACCCTTGATTTACGAGAATATCGACGGAAATATCGCGGAAATCACGGATATTTTAAACTATGTGTATATGTATGTATGGTGCAGTCTACAATGCACTTGGAATCCCAATCCTTCAATTTCTAATAAGTCGTATTTAAATGTTGAGACTTAATCTTCCATTAATGACTTAATACCCTAGATCTAGTTCATTGGAAATTGAAGAACCAAGATTCCAAGTATATCCATATCTAAATGCACTGTCGAATGTGTGTGTATATATATAGTGCTTTTATAATCAATATCTTTTAATTTTAAAAAATTAAGACGAATCAATCAAATTCTTTAATTGCATTCACTCTCTTAAAATAAATTCTCTCTCCTATTTAATTTAAATGTAATGAATGAATTTGATTGGTTTGTCCTAATTTTTAAAGTTAGGAAGTACTAATTATCAAAGCAAATGCAATTGATGAATTTGATTGGTTCATCTTAATTTTTAAATTTAGGAAGTACTAATTATCAGAGCAAATGCAATTGATGAATTTGATTGGTTTGTCCTAACTTTTTAAAATTAATACGTACTAATTATAAAAGTAAATGAAATGAATGTTTTTAATTAATTCATCATAACTTTAAAAGATACTAATTATAAAAACAATATATATATATATAGAGAGAGAGAGGGAGAGAGAGAGAAAGAGGAGAGGATAATTGTCAATAGCTAATTAAATCAGTACATTGGATGTAGGTCATTAATTATACATAAATGGTTGTTGATGAAGTCAAAATAAGTGAAAGTCTAAATTTAATGGCTAATAATTAACACACTGAATTTACCACATAAGTATGCACTAAGAAGAAAAGAACTATATATAGATAAAGAAAAAACATTTGATGGTTTAAACATTAGGAGACAAAATTAAGATAATGGGCTATCAATTAATATACTCAAACTAGGAGACAAGGATATTGCAATTTCTTTCAA
Source organism: Litchi chinensis (assembly GCA_019925255.1). Classification (NCBI taxonomy): domain Eukaryota; kingdom Viridiplantae; phylum Streptophyta; class Magnoliopsida; order Sapindales; family Sapindaceae; genus Litchi; species Litchi chinensis. Next base: position 28,388,253 of record CM034467.1, read on the forward strand.
TATATATATATATATATATATATACATATTTATTTATTTATATAAATGCTACTATTAATACTTCTTAACTTTAAAAAATTATGATGAACCAATTAAATTTATCTATTACATTTGAATTAAATATGAGAGAATTTATTTTGAAAAAAAAAAAGTGCAATGAAAAAATTCGATTGATTCGTCGAACATTTTAAAGTTATGAGGTATTGATGATAAAATCACTATATATATATATATATATATTTTGCAATCAACTAACCTATCTATGTGTTCACATTATAACACAAGAGAAAGATATATATTCAACTATCAAAACTTCTAAAGTAAATTTAAGAGTAAAATTGTAACTTCATGGGCTTAAAATTTTGCAATAAGGTTTAGTAAAATTGCAATGGGTGGAAACATTTGCACGCCCTGAAGATTATGTTTATAAAAAAATAAAAATAAATGAAAAAAAGAAGAAGAGTAATTTACATTCACATCATTGATTGCTTTTTGGCAAATGAGATTCGATTGGATTGAATATGATATTGTTTGATGTATAATATAATTAAGGGAGAACTTCATTCTAGTCCCTATGTTTTTAAAAAACTTCTCGTTTTTAAATGCGAATCCATTTATAGTCTTCATGATCCTTCACTTTTTAAAAATTATTCAAATTGGTCCTTCTGTCATCATTTTGATCCCAATGTTTAATATAAAGAACTTCATTTTGGTCCCTATGTTTAATAGAGAACTTCATTTTGGTCCCTATGTTTTTATTAAAAATTATGACAGAATGACTAATTTGATGAGTTTTTGAAAAGTAAGGGACCATGAAGACTATAAATGGATTCGCATTTAAAAACGAGAAGTTTTTTAAAAAAATAGGGACTAGAATGAAGTTCTCCCTATAATTAATATAGTACGGGATAAAAAATATTTTAGTGTTATATCCTTTTAATAACATAAGGCTATTTTAAATTATTCCCAAAGAGTAAAATTATTTGAAAATTTTTAAATTAAATTAAATTTGATTAAAAATATTTTGATTATTTTTGAAAAATAAATCTGATTATTTAAATTTAATTTTTAATAATATTATTTATTTTATAATATTATTTAAAAAATGTCAATTCTTAAATATTTTATAAATCATATCAAATTTAATTTTAAAATAAATTAAATTAATAAAACGTTTTGCAAAAAAAAAAAAAAAAAAAAAAAAAAATGGAAAAAAAAAAAAATTAATAATAAAATAAATATGCTAAAAGTTATTCCCATGCTCGGTAGGCTAGATTTGCCCCACCATGGGCTTAATTGGTTGAATGATATTAGAGCCCTGAAACATGGAATTCGATTGAAATTTATGTAATTAGATTGAAATTTATCTGATCTCATGTAAAAAACACATCCTTAAACTTTGACATTGAGACATTTAAATGAAAAAGTTTGATCATTTTACAAACTTTGAGATTGAGACATTTAAATGAAAAGGTTTGATTATTTTACTATAACGGATTATTTGTTTTTTCTATATTAGACATTTTAAGTTATTTTTTCAGAGGTCAAATAATTTAAAAATACCAAATAAAAAACAACTTAAAAAAGTGACAAATTGTTTTTCACTTAATTACAAATTATTAATTACATTAATTTATTTTCTTTTAAATTTTCTTGTTTCACAAGTGAGATTCTCTAACAGATCTAACTATAGTAATGAACATAATAGAGTTTCTTTTAAACCTAGTGCGCAAATGTTATTTTCTTCTGAGTCTAAGATTGCCTCACTATTTAATTTAGGAAAAACTCTATTTCAGTCTTTAAAGTTTCAAAAAATATTAGATTTTTAAAACTCTTTTGAAAATAACTCTTTTTATCCCCAACTTTTTCAAGTCTACAAAAAAATTTAAACTGTCAATTAATTATGGTCAACATAAATAAAATCTGTTAAAAAATATTTTTGCTCTTGATTATTGTTAGTGGCACATAAATTATTGTTAGTGGCACATAAATTATCAGATTACTATCACAAAACAATAAGTTTACAAGTTAAATTATCTAAAATATTTCTGAATTTAAGTTGTTAAATTATACTTTAAATTGTTTAAAGTTATAGTTGACCGTCAGTTGACTAACGAATTGAACTTTTTTGAAGAATTCTAAAAACATTGAAGATAAAAATAGTTGTTTTAAAAAAAGCTTTAAAAATCTTATATTTTTCAAAACCTCTAAAGTTTTCCCTTTAATCTACAAATCGTTGTTCTAGGTTGAGTAGTAAAACATTTTATCATGCTATACTCTCTTTGAATATAAACATAAACAGTTGGTGATATTCTTCTGATAGGAAGGAAATCACATCGAACAAACTTAATTGGTAATTTTCAGTGTTCTAGAAAAAACAGTACATAAGAATCTTAAGATAGAGACGTGAATAAACTAATATACAATACATAAAGATAGACAGAGTAAATTTTACATAAAATTAGGGGTCATAAATCTAATTTTTTAAGTACATTATTTTATTATTTTAAAAAAGGTATATTATTTTTTAAAAATAATTAATTTTTGGCATGCCGTATTTCCCTGCCCAACCCCTGTGGCCCGCCGTTATTATTATATAGGTTTATTTATAGCATTCCAAAGTAAATGAAATTCCTTTTATGCGAATTACGAAATTACCTGAAACTAGCCATCTTTAATATCTAGGTGGAGAGAGCGTTTAAGAAGATCCAACAGCAGTCCACCTAATAAAGTAAACAAAATAAACAATGGAACTTTTCAGCTTTTCTTTTTATTTTTTTATTTTTTTAAAAAGAGAATTCAAACAAATAAATCAATAGCGTTAGAAATTCATTCACCCTCAGATTTCAGTTTCAACAAAATAACTCTTCAATGTCTAAAGATTAAAGAAACTATCATATGACTAACAAAAATGTTTTCGGGAAATCGTGCAAGGGTGCATTAAGATAATTTATTAGATGATTCAAGAACTCCTCCCCTCACTGTATTATATACGAGATTTTGTAAGATTAAAACAACCTACACCAACTTATAGTACCACTATACCACATATAACCTCATCCCTAAAATTACACTTTATTAGCTCTTTAATAAAAGAAATCATATGAAAAAAAACTCATAAGATTTTGGCTTTTTTTTAAGGAAAAAGAAACAACCATTCGATTTGGCCGTTTCAGAGATTTTTTTTTTTTTTTTATTAAAAGAAAGCTAGATATTAGAAGTTATTACTGCAAGTAGTCTTTAATTAAAAAAAAAAATGATCAAGATCTTTCTTTTTGTAAGAGCAACACTTTATTTGGAAGTATTCTTAAAAGAAAGGAAGGAGAAAATAATAACCGAAAGTACTAATAGCAATGACTCCAGACCAGCAAACACCACAAGGCCAAGAGTACCGCAGCAGCAGCTTATGCACCTAACCAAAGAAGAGGCTATGCAAGTCCAAAGCAGAAACCCACAAGAGAAATTGTGCGTGGAGAGAAAGAGGAATAACTAAACCCACCGAAATCACTATGGATAGCTACATATTTGTACTGGCTTATGCACCCAGAGAAGAGAAGAAAAAAAAGAAACAAACATACCTATTATTTTTTTCATTTTTATAATGCAAATACTTAATTGTGTCCAAACCTCTTTTTTTTTTTTTTTTTCATTTACAGAACATTATTTATTGGGAGACTCTGTTGCCACCCATAAAATATGTCTTCACACCATTTTTTTTTAAAAAATATTCTATTACTGATAAGATCTATGATAAAATTATTTGTAAAAATTTCAAAACGAGCCATATTTCAAAACTTAAAATCGTTTTTACCCTTACAAAATAAAATTTATTTTTGACCCCTCAAACAAATAAAATACACCCAATACCCCTAATTTCAAAAATGTGTCTCTCTTAGTAAAATTTTAAAAATATAATGACAGAAGGAGTGTGACTGGAGACTGTCATGCCAGGAGACTGTCATGCCATGCTTGCCTCCTATCATGCATACTTATGACGAGACAATCTCTTCACACCTAAACGTAACGGAATTCTCTCTTGTCATACTTGCTTTAGGCATGACGAGAGGCTCTCTGTCAAGTCCAAGCGTGACGGGAGGCTCTCTTGTCACGGTCAAACGTGATAGGAGACTCTTTCGTCATGCTCAATGATATTTTGATCAATAGGGGGTATTTAATACAATAAATTTGTTTGAGATATTAAAAATAAATTTTTTCTTAGAATGGGCTAAAAACAACTTCTTTTTTTTTTTAATTAATTTGGATAATTTTGAATTTTTCGTAAATTACTTTTGTACCTAAATAATAGTTTTACTGAGTCTTCAGTCTAAAGGATATGCTAAAATCAACGATAAAATTGATTTCAAGTAGAGGCTCTCCTATGTTGAAAATACAAAAAAATGGGAATCACGATGTCAATCACAACTTGACCATGATGTGCATTAGTCCCAAAAATCGTGGTAGTAGTGAAGAAAATACTGATGAAACCCAACGGTCGACGCTACAATTTTGGGGCTGGTTTTTGAAGCTCTGGATTGATAAATAAAGAAAACTGTTAATTATGATAAAAAACGACCGTGTTTTCATCAGTTTGTTTTTTTTTTTACTCCTACTGCTTTTTTTTGGGGTTGATGTATGATTTTATTGGACTCTATAATTCTATTCTACTATGTGGCCGCATAAAGGTGAGATGTTCTATATTTGTTCTAATTTACGATTTGCAAAAAGAACTGAATCCATTTTATGGAAGCAAGATTTTCTACCCATTTTTCATTTTTTTTACTATATTTTGATAATATAATAACACATCAGTATTTTAAAAAATGGATGATTAAGATTATAAAATTTTTTTCTCTTATATATCACTAAAACATAAACTTCTCTCATAAAAAAATAAAATAAAATAAAAGATGAGTAGAAAACCCTTGCTCATTTTATGGATGATTAATTTCCCCGTCAACAGAAGAAGAGATGCTCCTTTCCCCTTCTTTTCATTTTCATTTTAATTTTTTAATGCCACAGTAATTCAATAAATTATTAGGATTTATTTATTTTTCTTAATTTAAGATAAAGAAAATATGGATTTTCAACAAAGTTACAAATGATATATTAGGTAATAAGTGGAGTGTATAAATGAAATAATTTTTTTATTAAAAAAAAAATTATGGGGTGAACTAATTAAAGAGGTGTACGAAAAATCTTTTAGGAGTGCAAACTTCGCCACTCTTAAAGATGAATATCTTAGGCAAGAGTACAGTCATTGGCACCCCACTAAAGTAGTATGTACGTCTCTTTCGTAAAATCACCCAATTAAAGATTATTTTATTAAGTAACAATTTATAATTATGATTTATTTTATATAAAAAGTATAATTTCTTTAATTTTATTGTACTATATATTTGTAAATAAACGTTATCGCAACTATTACTTTACATATTTAATGATTGTGTTAAAAATATTTGATGGGGTGAACCTACAAATAGGTGTACAAAAATTTGGAGGGGTGTAGATATTAATCCTACTTAGGAAATTGGGAAAGATCAGATTTGGCCCAAATTTATAAAGTAATTATTAAATATTTGAGCATTAATATTTACACCCCTTTCAAATTGTGTATCCTTTAAAAAATCTTTATATTTATAATTTCTTAAAAAAATCTTGTAATTGGATATATTTATAAAAGGGGTGTGTACATAGTTTTAATGGGGTGCAAATACGTCCCTCCAGATCCTTTTGTGTGCAGTTACGAGCATGACACGGACACTCCACATGGTAACTAATGCGATTTTAAAAATTAACACCAACCCAAATTCAACATCATGTTCTCATTCAATTGGCAGAGATATATATATAATGGATTTCATGAATAGCAACATACCGGTGAATCTAAAAAAGCAATTTCCTGAATAGCAATGTACTTGTGAATCTGAAAAAAAATAAAAGATAAATAAATAACTGTTGAATAAACTTAATTGTTTTTTTATCATTTTCTTATCTTAACTTCAAATTTGAGATAAAAACATTATTTTAAAAATTAAAAGAAAAATAAATTAGTAGGTTTACATCTGAGTGGAAGTTAAAGATTGCTTTTGTGTAAGTTTAAATATGTTTATTAAAAAAAAAAAAAAAAAGGTTCAATACAGGGTCTGGTATGGAACACATCTGAAACGACTTTTGCATGAGAATCAACAACTCGTTCAGACCATGAGTTGGGCATGAAGCACTCAAAACGAGTTTTGGGCTAGAACATATTGATCCGGCCCCGTCGTCATTTCTAAGCCCAACATTAGGCTGATTTTTTGTAATTAATTTACTATTTAATTATAACTAAAAAACAGTAAAAAAACAAAAAAAAACCAACAACAACAGCAACAACAAAACGGAAGTGATGGACAGCAAGAATAACTAACATGGAATAGTGCAGGATCCAGTTGAAACACCACAGGCTTGTCGAGCCAAACAAAGCTCCTCAAACCATCCGCATCACCACATGCAGCAGACCAAAATAATCCAAATCAGAACCCACAAGAGAATTTGATGTGTGTGAGAGAGAGAGAGAGAGAGGGGAACAACTAAACGGTCTGGACGTATAAAGTGAGAACGTAGATCAACTACACAAATTTATGCTGCTTTGGCAACCGATAATATCGAAGGAGAAGTAAAAGCAAGTCAAGTCAATTACTTTGTTTTTTAGTGAGAGAAACGTGGAACCAACGTCGACAACGCAATTACCATAAAAAAACTAGTCGTACACTTCCACCTTAAACTTTTAAAAGCATTAAATGTCAGAAGTGTGGACCCATGTGTCGACGAAGTTTCCCTCTTTTGACTTTTCAAATTCTTATGAATCCGCGGAGAGCAAGCCTTTCACAGCCACCGACCAAAATTTACACATAAATATAGATATCGTTATAAAACAAATACAATATTAAAATATTATAAAATAAAAATAATTAAAATTAAAATATAAGAAGAATTTTAGAGAGTGAGTAGCTATTTTATTATTTCATTTCTTATATATGGATATCAAATACAAACTTATGTACCCTCTATTTATAGGTTAAGAATCATTAATATAGGAAGAAGAAAAGATATAAGTTACACAATACATTAAGGTATTAATGATGATCATTATTTGAGTAATAATGATCTTTAATATGGAGGTTATAGAAAACATTAAGGTACAATTATGATGACCATTATTTGTATGATAATGATCTTTAATGTGGAGGTTATAGAATACTAAATGATGGCATCCAATTTATTTATAACAGATATTTCGATTTAAAAATAGAAAAGAAAAAATCCTAAAAAACAACTTGATGCATGAAATATTGTCCACTTCTCCTCCAATATTTCGTTTTTATCCATTTTATTGTAAAAAATATAATTTAACAGAAAATTTTGATAAATATTAAAAAGACAATTTTAATCATGAGATTTTTATTAAAAATATAATAATGACAAACTAACATTTTAAAAAATTTAATAAAGATTGAAAAATAACAAATATAATTAAAAAAATGTAAAGATCCAAATTGAATCTTCATTGGCAAACACCAACTAGAACACCATCAAATAGCATCCATCGCTCACAATTATTAACAGTAAATCACCATCGAACACCATCCATCACCCACAAACACCATAAAATCATCTAGAACATGATTAACAAACACTATGATTAGTAAACACCATCCCACAATCATCATCCACTAGTAAACACCATCAATTTCTCTTCCTTTACAAAAAAAAAAAAAAAAAAGGAAAAAGAACAAACAACCATCATTGGAGACCACCGTGGTTTTCGATGATGGAGACCGTTCTAGTCTCAATTGTGGAGACCCAAATGATCTCCACCATTGAAGACCTGAATGGGCCTCCACCGATGGTCTCCACCATCGGAGCCCCACAAAGACCACTGCTACCACCAATGCTACCTTCACTGCTACCATCGATCTTTCTCACCATCATCTCCAATTGGAGATATAAAAAGAGAGAGAAGGGAACCAGCCAGATAGAGAAAAAGAGAGGAACATGAAAAGTGGGGATAGAGAGAGAGAGAGAAAGTTGAGAGAAAAAAATCTTTATATTTACATATATTTATTCATTTTAAAATAAAAATATCTAATTTTTTTAATGATTTTATATTTGATATATTTATTTTATTTTTATATTTTAATTAATTTTTATTGCTTTTCCTTTTTTACTCCTGCAGTCAAACGACTAATAATATTAATCTAACGGAATCTGTTACCATTAGACATCCTTTCATACACTTCAAAGAGTATTTTGGATAATTATGTTAATGTCAAGTTGTATTTTGGATAAATATGAAACAATGGATTGCAAAATAAACATATCCTCATACGTTAGGTTATTTTTTGGGTTTTCCCAAATTATAATAATAAAATAAGAAAATCTCAAAAAACCATTTGACATATGAAACAACATCCTTTTACCACCAAATGTTTCATTTTTATCCAAAATCTAACTTCTATTACTTAATTTATAGAAAAATTTAAAAAAAAAGTAAAAAAAAAAAAAACTCTTTTAGCTTTGGGATTTTATTTACAAATATATTATTATAGAATAATATTGTAAAATAAAAAATTATAAATTAATGAAAATTGATCTCCACCATCCATTTATAAGATGAACGAGAGAGATAGATATATACGAAATTAAAAAATAAAAAATTGATAAAAATACAAAAATGATATTTTAAAATAAAAAATAAAAAATTAATAAAAATTTATCTACATAGCAAATTAAAAAATAAAAAATATTAACAAAAATAAAAAATAAGTGGAGATCCAATTTGGATCTCTATCAGAAACATCATCTAGAACACAATCAACATCATCCATCACACACAATCATCAATAGCAAAGCACTATCAAACATTATTCATCACCCATAAACACCATAAAACCATCAAGAACACCATCAAAACCAACTGTCTCCTGAACCAGAGCAGACCTTATAACCATCCAGACCCTTGAACTAGAACATCGTCAACACTAACAACCATTGAGAACTCCTCAAAACCATACTCCCCATAACCATCCAAACCCACCAATCGACCACTAGATCGTTAAACACCAACAACATCATCCACAAGGAAAAAAAAAAAAAACCAAAAAGAGAAAGCAAAAAATTAAAAAAGATAAAAATAAAAAGGAGGTTCGATGATCTAGGTTTGAAACCTAAATCACTATCTATTGCAAACCCATGTGGGTACATCATCTTTATCAATGACGATTCATTGTCATTGTCCTAGGTTCGTCGTCAGATGGGTATGAATGGGTTGGGATCGAGAGATAGATGTTCAAATCTCAGGTTCTTTTTCGAATTTGGGTTTAGGGTCTCCAATGGGTGACCCAGATGAACGCACTCAGACTTATTGAAGACCCAGGTGGTCTCCACCATTGGAGATCACAAACTAACAACGAAACCCTGTAAATCCACTATTGCCGTCGTCTAACCTATTAGTTGTTGTCGTCGAACCCATATGAAAATCTTAATGGAGATAGAGAGAGAGAGAAGAGGAAAAGAACAGAGAGAGAGCAAGAGAGAGAAGGGCAATTGAGAGAAAACAATAACAATTTATATATATTTTTATATTTAAATAAAAATAACTTATCACTTTTTTATAATTTTATTTTTATTTTTACATTTAATATTCATTATTTTGATTTTTTTTTCATTTTAATTAATTTTTCATTACTTTTTCTTTTTTACCCCTGAAGTCTAACGATCAATCATATCAATATAACAGTTTTCGTAAACGTCAGAAGTATTGTTATCTTTTCGTACGTCTCTAAAAGGGATTTTAGATATTTATGTTAATGTCAAATTCTATCTTGGATAAATATGAAATAATGAGTTATAAAATATATATATTATCATGCTTCAGGATATTTTTTGGGATTTTCCCTAATAAGATTCTCGATCTTTGAGTCCTATAATCTAAACATTACTTTTCATTGGACTAATTAGTCCCTCTCGTTTTTATTTCCCCTTAGCTCTTGCTGTTGCACTGGTCAGCCAAAACGTTTTGACTATCCTAAGTTCATGAATGTAGATTAACTCCTGCTTGGCAGATTTGACCATTCATTTATATATATATATATATATATATATGTATATACTTCGCTTTTTTTAAGCTCAATAAATCTTTTTTTTTAAAAAAATATGATAAAATTAATCATTATTTACGTAATTCAAATATTTACTTTCATAATTAAAAGAACTCTATTTTTACATCAAGAGAGAAAACCACCTACGTAAAATTTTTAAAAAATACATTAAGTGGAACTCAAATCATTACTATTAAATTGAATGGGAGGAAACACAACCATCTGTAATAAATTATGACGAAGCATTGTCTGGGCTAGGGTAGTTAGCCTACATTGAAAAACAAATTTATAATTATAAAACTATATTTATTATATATATGTTTATTTAATAATTCTTTTGATATCAAAACTAATACATATTTGTTTCGAACTTGTTGCATATATTTTCTTGTTTATATTTATATTTATATTCAAATACTGAATATATGTGTTATACTCGTTTTTTCGACACAGATAAAAGGGCCGTTGAAGGCCTAGAAGATGAGTATAGTACCAAGAAGCCCAAACAGCCCAACCCTCAGCTCGCTACAGCAAACTTGCCAGGCTCCCGAGCTCGTGCCATACCAAGTCTGTCTCAGTACGCTTCTAGCTTGCGTTAATGTCAGTCTGCCCCAGCGTCCCTTCAGCTCGCTTAAGCAAAACAAGTTGATGAGCTCGCACCAGACAGTGCCTCAGGAAGCCAATACCAGATCAACCTAACTCCTTGATTTTACGCTGGCACCACCTCAACAGTTTCCGAGGAACATTTAATGCAGTAACTATTCATTTAATGAGGAGAAGACTTTACTTGAAACATTTAATGCAGACATGAGCATGTGAAGAATAATAATTGTTATAGCAATAAATGCAGTATGACTTATGTCAGATTAGTTGAGAATAATTATAATTTGTAACATGTAAATCACTCCATTGTATCTCATCTCTTATATAAATAGAAGAGATTTTCATTGTAAAAAAAAGCTTGAACACTAGTATTATTGTTACTCTACAAAAATATATTTAGAGTGACCTGTGGACATAGGTGTATTCGCCGAACCACATAAAAATTTCTATCTTTGCATTCTTCTCCCTTCATTCTTTTATTATTAAGCGTTTCTTCTTTATTGTTCATCTACCTTAACTAACATTTAACCCTCATTATTGCTATTCACTAACCTTAAACTATATTTATTACTATTTATTACCACGATCGCAGTCTGGACCTTTGGATCTCCACATCAATCGATTTCGAATGTTGACAGAATATATAATAATTTATTTCATCAATTTGATGTGAAATTTTACTTAAGTTTTTCACATATATTTTTTAATCATAATATTAAGTGCATCATATATAACTTAAAATTAATATCTTCAATGTTTTTTTCTAATGCACTTTTTAATTTAAAATTTAATTTAAAGGATGATAGTAATTTTAAATTATGATTATCAAAATATAGATTGTCTATGTTTAAAGTAAGATTGTTAATGTTATAGCATTATTATGTTATAATTCATATTTCGTAAATTTAATCATTTAAATATTTTTTAGTTACAGTTTGATTAATGTTTGATTTTACTTACATTTGATGTTTGTTTCATATTTTGATCAATTTTTTATTTTTACTTTTATTTATTTATAATATAAATTTGAAGAGGTAAATAAAACTTATTATATCTCTTTGAACAAGGTATATCTATTTTTTTTTTTTAATTTTTAAAATTTTTTTATACCATTGAAGTTCATTTAATTCCCTCAAGTAGATTCTTGACTATGTCCTTGATGCCAGAACTTTTAAATTTAATAAGAAAAATTAAAGATCAAATCCAATTAGATTTAAATTTCAAGAAAAAACAAGTAACCATAGAGTCATATTTTGATCAAGTACCATAGTCAATTATATTTGTAATTTTATGATATGAATGAGACTACAGAGTTATATAAGTGTTTTTAAAAAAAACATATTATCTTATTGATATATCAAAATTATTAATATATATTAAAATTACTTTTAATAAATCGTAGAATAATATATATTGAAGGATTTTTATGCATAATAGAATTGGAAGTAATTGTGTCCGTGTGTATACATACATATAGACATATACATACATACATACATACATACATACATACACATTAAAATTACTTTTAATAAATTATGGAATAATATATATTGAAGGACTTTAACACATAATAGAATTGAAATAAGAGTGCTTAATAACAAAAATGTAATTCTTGAAAAAAAAAAAATCTTCATATTACCTTAGGATAAAACATTATGTTTCGTTCTGCTTCTACGTTGCTAAATGGATAGAAAATAAAGTTCTCTAATTTCTTTAACAATTGAACAAAGAGAGTACAATTAAAAATGTAAATGAAGAGAGATGGAAGGATGGTAGAAGCGAGGAAAACATATGGGAGTTAGTTTGGTTAAATATCCAAGTGAAAATATTGCAGAGAAAAGTAACACATGTTTGCCAAATTCAATCATGACTCATGCGAATATTATACTTAAAAAAATGATTATAAGATTTATTTCAAAAAATCCCTGCAAGTCTGCACCAAATAATGATATTCTCATCTAAAAAACAACAAAATGTTCGATTCTTTAGTCATGATTTGTGTGCTTAATTAAAACAAAATGTATCGATTAGATTTTTGTTTAAAAGAATAAAACAATATATGATATTTTAACTTGGACTTTTTTAATTAAAAATATAAACAAATAGGTGAGTAAAAATATTAAAAAATATTATCAATTTCTCATTTTTTTATTTTTATTGATGGAAATATAACAGATATTTTATGGATAATTTTCTTATATTTTACTAAATTACACCATATGTTTACCATACTTTACAGAAGTATGGTGGATATTTTCAAAAATTTCTAGGATATTTTGACAAAAAGAAACTTACACCCTATATTGATATCGATACCTTTGATTCTATGGAACTCTCATTAGAAATATCATAGATTTTATTGATTTTTCGGTCATTGTTCACATCTATATAAATTTTTTATGGGTTTGTGGAAGATAAGTCTTTCATATCTATATAATTCAAAGTTTTCTTTTTACTTAGATTTTTCATGAGTTTATGGAAGATAAGTCATTCACATCAACAAAGCATATAGAGAGTTTCCTTCCACATTTACTTTTTAAACTTCTTATAGTTTCCGTTGGGCTATATAGACTAGGGGTGGGCAACACCATGTTCGGATTGATTTCGACTGGATTCGATCCGAGCATAATAAATTTACGGATCATCATTTTTAGATCCAAATATGATCCATTAAGAGAAAAAAACCGATTTGATCCAAACACTCTATCTGCGGATCGGATTTGATCAGTTTTCATGTTTGAATACCTACTTTCAATTTCAACATATGAACACCTACTTTCAACTTCAACATGCTTTCATTCTTCATCTTCTTCTGTATTTTTTTTTTTATTTTTTTGTCACCCCAAGATTTTGACTTTTTTCAATCGAATTAATATCATCAATATCAAATTCAAACTCCTCACCACTTTCTATACCTTTCCCCATCTACTCACAATAACAATAACACACATATATAAAATTAGTAAGTGAAATATGTAATTCAACAACAGAAAACAATAAACAAAAATAGAAATCACTAAAACATTAACACTCAATCATGTAAATATCAAGCTAAAACTACAAATAAACCCATCAAGCTGCTGAGATGAGAGCTGTTGGTGTCGACGATGAAGAATAAATGGGTAGGGTTGTCGAGCTGAGAATGAGATATGAGAGTCAAGAGACACGAGTTGAGAGTGAGAGATGAGAGTTGAGATGCAAGAGTTGAGAGTTGATAGTGAATCGATGATGAAGAATAAATCAAGCTGCCAAGCTGCTAAGATGAGAGTTGTTGGTGTCAGCGATAAAGAAGAAATAGGTGGGGGTAGGGCTGTCAAGCTCAAAGTGAGAGATGAGAGTCGAGAGACATGAGTTGAGTGCTGAGATGAGAACTGAGAGGCACAAGCTCAAGGCTATCGGTGTTAGCAACGAAGAAGAAATCGAGCTCTGACTGTTGAGTGAGAGCTGTCGATGTCGACCATGAAGAAGAAATGAGTGAGGTGGGGCTGCCGAGCTGAGAGTGAGAGATGAGAGCCGAGAGGCATGAGCTCAAAGCTGTCGATGTCGGTGATGAAGAAGAAATCAAGTTCCGACTACTGAGTGAGAGTTGTCCGTGTCGACGATGAAGAAGAAATGGGTGGGGGTGGAGCTGCCAAGCACGAGTTGAGAGTGAGAGGGAGTGAGAGATAGATGTTAGGGTTAGCTTAAGTGGACTTTATAAGGGTATACGAAATTAAACATGTACTCTTGTTCACAGGTTCACCGATCCGATCGGTTTTGGATATCCCGATCTGATCCGATCCGTGAAACATAATGTTTTTACATGTGAGGATCCGAACACCTTACTTTTGAACATATGATCTGGTCCGAATACCCATGCATCGGATCAAATCGGATCGAATTGTTCGAACCGAACCTATATTTTTGTGCCCACCCTTAATATGGACTAAAAATTTTGACTTTATTTTTTACTTCAACGTCAATTACTTCTTTTAAAAGCTAAAACCAAATCTGGTAGAGTTCCAACTTAAAACTTTTAAAAGCCTTAAATGTCAAACGTGGAGGCCCATGTGTTGACGAAGTTTCCTCCTCTTTATACTTTTCAAATTTCTTACGGATTTGTGGAAGTCAAGTCTTTCACATCCAACGACGAAAATTTATTCATAAATATAGGTACTTCGATTTGAAAAAAAATATTGATATCGATAAAAAAATTAATACAAAATTAATATAAATTATAAAAATTTAGCTTAGAAACATAAAATCATTTAATAAAACTTTAAAAGAGGTTAAAGTAATCAATAATCTAATAAGAAATATATTTTTCAAAAAATATATTATCTAATAACTGTATGGTACACATACAAAATATATAAAATTAAAAATATTCTATCAAATTCTAATAGTTCGGAATCATATAAGTTACACCTCTATAAATTAATAATATTGAGGCCGTATAAAATATATTCATTAAAAGATGTATTAATTTATAGATAAAGTAATAAGTTATTAATTTTTAGACTGCATTTATAATTTAATGAACATACATTTAATCAACTGAAAATTCATTTTATTTTACCAATTTAATCAATTGAATATGAATTAATCCATTAAACACACATTAAATTAACCCAAAAAAATTCATTGTTCTCGCCAACTTAATTAAATAATATTCATTGTGATTGCGTTATTACTATTATTGTTATTATTTGAAAAGGTGATTGCATTAATTAATTTAATGTATTCAACGTGTTAATTTAAAAATAATTTCTATATAAACGTACACAAACTCTTCTCATTAATTTAATTAAATGCAAACAACCTCTTGGATTATCTTGGTGAAAATTATGCAAGTTCAGAGGTTTCAACTTTAGAAGAAATTATTGATAGCATCACTAAAAATCCTGCTGATGACGAAGCTGGGGATAATACAAGAGCTTTGGCTATTGCGCGCAAGGAAGCACTCTGAGCATCAACAACGCTCTATAATTTTATATTAAAATTAGAGAATTCAACTCCAGAACTATTAAATGCAACAAGAAAAATTAAGATTAGATCTGATTAAATTTAAATTTCATTCAAGAAAAAAGAAGTAATAATAGAGTCATATTTCAATAAAATATCATAGTCAATTATATTTGTAATTTTAGCTAATTATTAATTTATGATATGAAACAACTTACATATCATATCATTTGAATATGAATTTTAAACAAAATATTTGGAAAGTCTAATGTTACCATATATATATATAGATGTATGTATTACTTTTAATAAATTGTAGAATAATAAATACCGAAGGAATTTTACACATAATAGAATTGCAAGTAATTGTGTGTGTGCATATATATAATGGATATTTTGGTTGCAAACCTAGTACCACCACGACAACTTTGCCCATCTATGAGATTACTAGTTCAAATTTTGAGAACTTCATGTTGCCCACCTATGGTTTAATAAGGATATGATAGTATCTTACCTTCGCCATCCTCAGACTTAAGGTTTAAAAAGGATATGACAACACCTCGTATTTGCTACACCCCTTCGGGGGTAAGGTCAAAGCCCAACATGGACAAATGGTCATGGTAGTGACTAACGGTCACTATACTGATTAG